>CM035433.1:55767957-55775457 GCA_020310875.1 Ceratopteris richardii | reverse complement strand
TTCTTGTTTGCCTATGATTTCCTGTACCACATACATCTGGAAGCTTTTGTTTTATCATGTTGATGGTTGCTTTCCTCAAGTGACCTGTTTTTGTCAAGGAAAAATCATAAACAAGAATATCTACATCATCCATTTTAAGAGTGGATGTGCTTCGAATATTCTTTTTCTTTTTTGAACCTGTTTGTTTAGTATCACACACCATTTCTAAGTTATATTTACCTGTGAATGCATTACTACTTTTAGTGTAATACCAATGCACCATCAAAGCCTCTATTCTTCTCTGATCAATATCTTTAGTTATCTCTAAAACCTTTGCAATCCAAAATGGTCTGGTAGCCTCATCACCATCAGCAAGAACTGCAATAAGTGTTCCAACATTTATCTCTATTAAATTTCCTTGCCATCTTGCTTCTGCCTGTTTTGTCATCCTTGGGCCTACATAAATATTTCTTTCTGGTGGATGTATAAAACTTTGAAGTGCATCTGCATTACATGCTTGGGCCACATTCATGGATCTTTGTGTACAAAAATCCCATGTGAATGGAACATCAACTGGCCAGTGACCTGCATTTGTATACTGTATAATCTCTTCTTGATGATTGAAAAAGTCCTCCCACCAAGATACATCTTGATCTCCAGCATATTTTTTTGCACGCTCAATATGTCTCTTCTTTTCAATGAGTGCATGCATCCGGCTTTTACTTTGATCAACCACATTTCCACATCTTTTTGTATTGTTTTTATCTTCATATGGTGATTGTTCTGCACCATACACTGTCACAGTAGAAAAATTAGGCACCTGCAATAAGAATCTGCATCCCTCTTTAGGCTCCCACCCAAGAGAAGATGAATACTGCTTTGCAAATAAAAGGGTTATTTCATCAACCCTCCTCATCAAGAATACATGGTTGAAACTAATATTGTGCAATGGAGCCAAAACCTTAGCACTGTTATCAAGGCCCATTGAGCAAAAGTGCTTAAAGTCATAAATCTGTGTGAGGTGTTGAACTTCTGGTTTTGGAGTATATGCTTCTGAAATCAACTCAGATAAAATCGGAAGAGTAAAAGCATTGTTACGTGCCAACTTCTTAGAGAAAGTACTGAACATTTGATCAATGTGATCATGAGTGTGGCCAACCAGAAGGAAATTTACCTTAACCTTCTGAAATACCTGTTTTTCAACAAGCATGCTTAAATATCCAAAGACTGTAGAATTTTTATTCTCTCTTGCAGTATTATCTAGTTGCAAATATAGAGTTGGTGGCAAAAGACCCTTCCATGATTGCAAAACACGATGAATGACAGTAACTGTAAGGTTTGGATCATTATGCACATTCGGATATGTGAAGAAAACCTTGGACATTACAGTTCCATTGTATACCAAAGCACCAACCAAATGCATTTGCACAAGGACTTCATCTCCAATGTCCTTAGGGATGCGATAAAAATGTGGCAAACAAGTTTTTTTTTGATCCATACCATCGATCAACAAACACATATAACGCTCCGGATTTCTGAGTGCTTTACTTCGATGATGAATTGCTTTCTTTCTCTCTAAAGCTTGACTCTCATGATGGTTGTTAAGAAGGTTTTTAAAATTATTCTTTTCCTGTGGTGTTGTAGCCCCTTTTGCCATGTTTTTCAAAGTGGCGCAAACTGAACATTCACCCATTCTAACTTTACGAGGAATAGAAACATTGTTAAACTCTTCCTTCCATAATCGAGTAAAGTGACGATACAACACATACTTCTCATTTCTATTTTCCATGTCTTCTCTATATATTTGAAATACCTCTCGACGAGTAAAGTTATCTGACAAGTGCAACCTTCCAGTTGTAGGCATAACCTCACAATGCAAGCTAAAATAGTTCATCATCCAATTCATTGCATGACGTCCAACAGATCCTTTGGTCCCAACATGGAACGTATCCAAAATGAGATCCCCATTCAAAAGCCCTTGTTGAACCCTATGTATTCTAAAATTTCCCACACCCATTGCAATTTTAAATGCAGCCCTACAACATCGCATCCCTTGACTAAAGAAATATTCAAAACCAACACGTGTTACTGACATGTTATCCTCAATCATTTGCATGCGAGAAACAAGGTATATATCCTGCCTTTCACTATCTAAATGGAGGAATTTTTCTCTTAGGTGCTTTAGTTTCTTCATTCCTAAATTGTACAAACATTTCAAACCACAACAATGCTTCACAATATCCAATGCAATCTGTCTATCTGAAGTAAGAAATTTAAATCTTTTTTGACTTACTTCACGAGGCCTTCTTTTAAATTGTAGATTGAGCTTGGTTTGCTTTTTCGTTGCTCCACATGCACTTGAGTCAGAAGGGAGATCAATGGTTGGATCAGATGGGAGATCAAGAGGTGCATTTGGTTGAGCAGCATTGCACTGTGAATTGGATAACTTAAATGACTCAACAGAAAACATGGAACCATCAGCACGTCCTAAATCATAGGGATCATCACTTCTGTGGAAAGGATCAACTGAGAACAATGAATCCGAAACTGTATCAATATGAGCAGAAGAAGCTGATGCCCAAGCATCCACTGAAAAGATTGAGCTCATCTTCACTGAGTTCACAGAAGACTGAAGATGAATGACCTTTTTAAATAAGTAGAAATCCGAGATCAAGGGAAGATGTCACATCAAATGTCACATAAAGAAGATATGAAATCAAAAGTTTATTAAAGTACATTAAATAACATTAAACATCAAATTACATCAAATAACTTAATTACTCAAATATACACTAATAAGGGAACCAAAGATTTGATTCACTTTTGAAATGAGAAACACAATTGATTTCTAACTAGATATGAGTCATTGAGTCTTAGCATTGTGAGTGAATCAAAATATATCCAAGTTGAGTTCCAACTGGATTGTATATTAAAATTGTTTGTAGTAGTGCCATTGAAGACTATACAAGAAGAAATTTTACCTTTGGTACTAAATAAGATTTCAAGGATTAGGTTTCATTGTAGTCTTGGCTAGATCTCAAAGAGGTAGATGAAAGTATATTAAAAAAGAATTATGTGTAAAAGAGGTACTTGGAATGTTTATTCATACATTAATTTTCCATTTCAGCAATGTGTTACAAGATAAATGTGAATATGAATTAAAGTGAGGAGGATAACACTATAAAGATGTCATTAATCTCCCATATTCAACACAACTTAGACTTGAAGTGTAATTTCCATGCAAATGTACATAAATAGTTGCAAGGTTCTTTACTTGAATGTTTATTCATACATTGATTTTCCATTTCAACAATGTGTTACAAGATATATGTGAATATGAACTAAAGTGAAGAGGATAACACTATAAAGATGTCATTAATCTCCCATATTCAACACAACTTAGACTTGATTTTCTCCCAAGCAAGAGATTCTAAGAAAAAATTTCTACATGAGATTAGACATCCTCATGTACATACCATACTCTTGCCATTGAAGTGTAGTTTCCATGCAAATGTATATAAATAGTTGCAATGTTCTATGAATATTTCATTAAAGTGGCTCTGAAACAGCCTATTTGTGTGAGTGGTATTCCCTGGTTAGATTGGTTGACAGATATAGTTAGCAACTGGACTCATTCAGTTAGATCCAGTTAGTCTTTGGTTCAAGTTACCCAATTGCCTATAAATAGTAGAGGAGGAGATCATTCTCATTTTCAAAATCCACGAGCAACAGAGAGCAACAGAGCACAGACAGCAGCTATGGAGCACAGAGCTCAGCAGACAAGCAAGGCAACTATGATGGAGAAGAAGAATGCTGGCAAGAGTACCAAGAGGTAGGCAAAATCATACCATAAAAAAAGATTCCTAAAAGATTCCCTTTGTATGTTTGTGTAAAGAGTATGCTTTCTAGGGTTTTATTTTTCTTAGCTCTAAAAATACAGATCCAATGAGGGTACAACTCGATGCCTGGCATCGACTTTTAGGTGTAAGTCGATGCCAGGCATCGACTTGAGGCTGCAAGTTGATGCCAGGCATCGACTTGAGGCCTCAGGTTGATGCCTGGCATCGACTTGCACCTGAAAGTCGATGCCAGGCATCGACTTTGTGTGCAAGTCGATGCCAGGCATCGACTTGCAGGTGCAAATCGACTTGAGGCTTCAAGTCGATGCCTGGCATCGACTTGAACCTACAAGTCGATGTCTGGCATCGACTTGCAGCCTCAAGACGATGCAAGGCATCGACTTGCTTGGCATCAGAGTTTGCCTTAAAGTCGATGCCATGCATCGACTTTAGGGTGCAAAGTCGATGCCAGGCATCGACTTTTGGGTGGAAGTCGATGCTAGGCATCGACTTTTAGGTTCAAGTCGATGCCAGGCATCGACTTTTAAGTGCAAGTCGATGCCCGACATCGACTTGCACACAAAGTCGATGCCTGGCATCGACTTGCACTTAAAAGTCGATGCTTGGCATCGACTTGAACCTAAAAGTCGATGCCTGGCATCGACTTGGGCCTTTGAAAACCACATTTACGTATGAGCTGATTATTCAAAGCGCCTTCAGGGATGCGGAGTCCAAGAGTGAGAGGCCCTTCAAGAAACTGAAAGTCACCATGGGCTCTGGTGATCAGCAACATGACAAAGGCATTGGTCACCAAGCGAAACCAAAGAAACTTGTTTTATCCTTATCCTCTAAGAAGGCCAGCAACCCGCTAGGAATATCCTCAGGTGGACAGAGTAGCATCAAAATTCCTGAGGATGATCCAACTATGAAGGATAGGTCGAGGGACGCTGAGGTTTTAAGGACAGATCGTCCACTGCGGGACATGAAAAATCTGGAGTGGTGCCTCCAATATGTTGAAGAGAAGAATGCAGTCCTTCTTGTGTTCGCAGGGGCATATGGGAGAGGAAAGATCACGACAACACAAGGTTTTCAGTATGGCCTTGTGTACAAACTGGATTATGAAGATGAGGATTCTGACAACCTCCTTTTCTTGGTAGAGACATCGAAAGGTTTGAGAAATGTTATATGCAAGATGGATTTCTTGTGCCCAGAGTGCTGTGTTCCAGATCGTCTAGCTGAGATATGCAGGGACTCAGTCAATCTTATCAAGGACTTGATGCCATGGATCCAGGGCAACATCATGCCAACACAACAGAAGATGACAACCCCTGTAAAGGCAAGGGGTAAGCAGAGCGTGCAGAAAAAGCTTCAAAAGAAAAAGAAGAGAATTTCAGAAGAGGAGTCTTCTGACTCAAGCTCTAGCTCTGAGGATATAATTGTTGCACCTGGTGGAGAGCTTGCCTCGGGTGTTCTTGGTACTGAGCAGAACAAGATGAGGGAGGATATAGCTAAAAGAAAAATTGTGAAGAAGGGGCAGTTGTTCCACCTGCCAATCAATATCATCCACAGGCCACCAATAGATCCAGTCACAGGGAGGAGGCCCCTTGAGATCAGGGAGCCACACAATTTGCATGTGCAGAATCTTAAGAAGAAAATGAGAATAAATCCTCATGCTACTGTTGTGCCATTCCTTGTCATGGTGGATCCGAATGAGTGCAGCTCTGTGGAAGAGTTCAATGAGGGTTTATTTGAGGAGTATACTTATTATGTGATTGGAGGTTCACACTCTGCAGAGGCCCGTAGACAGCTAGTGAAGGAGCACCCTACCACTTTTTTCTTTAGGTATGCAGAGTGTAAGATATATGCTGGTCTTACAACTAAGGAAGCCAAGCTTCTTGCTTGGGATCACAACAATGACAATGACTACAGGCAAAAAATGTCCTCCATAGAGAGAATTCGGTTCTTCCACCATGAATATGAAGATTGTCTTGTTAAGGAAGCTGGAAGAATACATCCCAATCTACGAAAGCAATGCCTTATTGAGGTTGGAATTGCACTGGATGAGAATAGAAAGTCTGATGCCTTGAGGAAATATGATCCATGGTTTCAACTGGCATTCAGAACAGGTGAGATCTGGGATCTACATGATAGAATTTTCACAATGTGGGAGAACAAGGAGGTCAAG
The DNA here is from genome assembly GCA_020310875.1 of Ceratopteris richardii. Lineage (NCBI taxonomy): Eukaryota > Viridiplantae > Streptophyta > Polypodiopsida > Polypodiales > Pteridaceae > Ceratopteris > Ceratopteris richardii. The sequence continues at coordinate 55,769,454 of CM035433.1, read as the reverse complement.
GGCCAGAAGCAACGAAAGTCGAGGCTAGACCCACACGTTGATCTGAAGGGAAAGGGAAGGAAAGCTGACCTCTCAATTGAAGAGGCTCCCGAGGACATGAAGCTGACACCATGGAGGGCCCATCAAGGAATCAAGGATGATACATTGATCATATCAACTTTGTCAAGGGTAATCTCCAAGGACTTAAGCCTGGAGGAGATGGTGACTGAGCTCAATAAGTATGTATGTTATTCTGAGATCCTTTTTCCCTCCTCCCATGTTTCTGTTCTAACCTAGTCTCTTTTTAATTTCTGTGACTGTAGTCATAAAGTTTACATGAAGATTCAAGAGGTCATGATGAAGAGGCTGGGTTGCTTTTCTTGGACAAAGGTCCAAAGAGACTATCCAACCACATCATCCTACAAAGCTTTATCAGAATATTTCATCCTTTTCCGTGATTGGGTAGGTTCTCTTTCTGAGGTTGTGCCTGGTTTGCCATTAGGTTAGATGCCTTGATTCACCAAACCAATTTAATGCCAGGCTTTTAGTACGAATTCGATGCCTGGCATCGACTTACGGCTAAAGTCGATGCCTGGCATCGACCTGCAGCCAAAAGTCGATGCCTGGCATCGACTTGGGGGCATAAGTCGATGCCCGGCATCGACCTGCAGCATAAGTCGATGCCTGGCATCGACCTCGTGGCATATGTCGATGCCAGGCATCGACTAATGTCCCAAAGTCGATGCCAGGCATCGACTTTCAGTAGAAAGTCGATGCCTGGCATCTACCCCCACATGAAATCGATGCCATTCATCGCTTCCTTATGTTCTGCTTGCTGTATTGAAGAGCTCATTTAGTTGTCTTTCCACTTTTTTCTGCAGAAACCAAAGAAAAGTAAGTCTGCGGAGCTACTAGATGATTGCCCCCCTGCATTCCTGGCTCACATTCAAAGAGCAAGGCATGAGAAATCTAGGCTGAAAGCCAAGGAGATGGATTTTGATGATGAACCTGATCTTAAATGTTTCTCCAATCCCCTAGACCCCCTTAGGCCTGTATATTACAATGTATACTGTAGTGATGTAAATAATATTTGTTCTGTTGTGCCTAGAAAACATTTCTCCCTTCTCATAGCGGATATACCCTATGGATTTAGGATGTTGGGATCAGTTAATGATGATGAACCCTTCAAACACCCTCAGATTCGGAAGATGGTCACTGATTTTGCAGAGCTGACTATGTCTCCTCTTTGGAGGATAGTAATTTTCCATAGCAGAGACCAGTCCTTCTCTATTTCAACTGCTCTGAAGGCAAGATGTCATGCTGTGGAGTGCCTCACGTGGTAAGTAATCTTCTTCCTATCTCCGTGGCTTTAATGATGCTCTCTATGACTCATAGTTCTTGTTTGCAGGATGAAGACAAATGTAAATCACACTCCTTTGCATAGGTTTGTGAGCGCCACTGAATGCATTACAGTTGGCTATTATGATGAAGTAAGCAAAAGGAGAGTCAGGGAGCATT
>CM035433.1:55715457-55760457 GCA_020310875.1 Ceratopteris richardii | reverse complement strand
ATATAGAAGATCATAAATAGGAGTCCTCATAAATGAATGATCTAAAAAAAAAAATCAATTGCTCTCCCATGTCTTTGATCTTTTTAAAGAAATTGTCCATTGAATCTCCTTCATTCATATCCTCACTCTCTAACTATTTTTGAAGGTAAACAACACGAGCCTCATTTCTTGTATTGTATAATTTTGTAAGAGTATCCCAAGAATCTTTGCTATTTTGCACAAGTGAATATGAGGGATCAATGCATGTTTGACAAACAAAGAAATCAATGCATGTGTCTGTGCATCTCAACCATCCCAATGAAGCTACTCCACAGTAGGAGTAATAGGAACTACAACATGATCAAGAAATTGAACTTGATCATCTTCAATGCCATCTCCTTTACCTTTGATCAATGCATTTGTAGGATTCAAAGGATGTTTTTTTAACACCAATCACAATATTCCACAACCCTTTTGCTACCGATGCATGGCACATCATGTATGCCCATAATGGAAATTCGTAAAGGTAGAAATCTTTATGGAATCATAGCACGTGATTAAGCTATGCCTATTCCAATATCCAAATGAGGACCTACCCAAGAGAAGATAGATAAGCTCAGACTTTGGTGCACAAGGGATGCTCAAGCAAGGTCGTACATACTAAAATCTATCTCTCACTTTCTATTACCACATATTAGAGGATGCAAGATATCTCAAGCGACTTAGGATGCCCCCGAGACTTTCTTTTCTACTAATACCAAAGCAAAAAATAATCATCTTTGGAATGAGTTCAACCAAATGAAGAAGATACCTAAACAAACTATCACAGAGTTTGTTACCAAGGTCAAGGAGGTTGCAGATCAGTTAGCATCCATTGGAGAGCTGATTGAAGAAGAGGCTATCATGAGGCAGATTCTCAATGGGATTCGAAGTGATAAGCAATGGCAATCCTTCACAATAGCTTATGATATTTTCATGGATGTGCAAACTCTAGACTTCAACATCTTTTTTGGCAGCTCTTCAATCAAGAGGCCAAGAATAACATAAAACAAGGTAACTGCTATCATGGTAATTCAACCACTGCTCTATATGCATATAAGAAGAATAAGAAGCTGAAAGGCAAGAAGATGAAGAAGAGACTTTCCAAGCCAACTTCGCAAGCAAGAGCAAGTGGAAAGGGAAGAAGAAAGGACCAAAGCATGACAATGCCAAAGTTGAGAATGTTCAATCTTGTGCCATCTACGATAAGAACAACCACACCACTAAGAATTGCTCGTTCAATGGGAAGACCCAGAAAGGAAGTGGAAGAGGTGGATATGGCAGCAATAGAGGTAGAGGTGGATACAACTTCAAAAATAACAATAGAGGCTATAATAGAAGGGACTTCAATAATTATTCAAAACATCAACCACATGAAGACTCCTTGCTTCTTATGAATCTAAGCCACAAAGAAGGTAAAGAAGATGATCATTTGTTCTACATAGATTCGAGATGCTCAAATCATGTTGCAGGCAACATTGCTCTTCTATCTGACTTGGAAAGTCCAAAGCATAGACATGAAGTACAAACATGGGATGACACAAAGCACAATGTGGAGAAGATTGGTAATTTCAAAGCTTCCAATGGCAGGACAAACATTTTGAGTAAGGTTCTCTATGTACCCACTATCACTAAAAACCTAATAAGTGTAGGCCAAATGGTCGAAAAAGGATTGCAAGTTAGGTTCACCCAGCATGGAGCTTTTGTGGAAGATCCATGTCAAGGCTTCAAGAAGATAGCGATAGGTGAGAAGCATGATAGGCTCTTTAATTTTGAGGTAGGAGAAACTAGGAACATAGCTCTATTCACTTTTGGGTCTCAAACCTCAAGTGAACTTGAAGTGTGGCATAAGAGACTTGCTCATGTGAATGAAAGAACCTTGAGGAATATAAAAAGTGTTCTAGGACTGTGGAACATATCAAAGCAATGCATGATCAATAGGTGTGATGCATGTTAGATTGGGAAGGCACAAAGACATCCATTCAACCACAAAGGCTACATCCACAAGATCTTATTGGACTTAGTACATATAGATGTATGGGGACCAAGTCAAGAACATTCATTGGTAGGATCAAGGTATTATGTCTCATTTATTGATGACCATAGTAGATGGACTATTCTATACTTTATCAAGAGTAAGAATGAAGTGATTGATTGCTTCAAAAAGTATCTAGCACATGTGGAGAATCATATAGGTAGATCACTCAAGAAGCTCAGATCTAATGTAGGGGGAGAATACTTCTCTAAAGAGTTTGATGAGTTCTTGCATGAAAAAGGTATCAAAAGGGATGTGACTACCAGGTACTCCCGTCAACTAAATGGAATTGTAGAGAGGAAAAACAAGACATTGGTTGGATCACTGAGAACAATGCTTGAAGAGAAGAAGTTGCCCCATTATTTATGGGTAGAGGCTATTTCAACTATTGTGTACCTTGTCAATAGACTACCATCCAAATCACTTCAAGGTATGACTCCTTATGAAGCATGGAATGGAAGAAAACCTAGTCTTGGACATTGCAAGGTTTTTGGTTGTTTAGCTTATGTTCATGTACCATCACAAATAAGAGGTAAGCTAGATGAAAGGGAACAAAGGTAGTATTTATTGGATATGATTCAACTTAGATGGGTTATAGGGTCTATAATCCTTCAACCAAGCAATTCACACTACAAGTAGAGATATTGTGTTTGAAGGACATAGGTCTTGGTATGATGAAGAAGACAAACAAAAGGTAACTCTATCATATGATCTTTATTCTAATTCTCATCAATTAGGACGCAAGCATGATACATAGGTCCAAGATCCAAGAAATGATACAGACGGTTTCTTATGGCAAAGGTTTCCAACACATGATCATTGGTCAAGTATATATACTAAGAGATTAAAAACATGGGATTCTAAGAGTTTAAAGTTAGTTTTCCAAGGGTTAAAAGCTATGTTTTTTTGGATTTTAAGTCAATACATGGGGTTTTTTGGATTAATGAGAATACATGGGATTTATACTCCATCATTTGGGCTTACAGTTCAATTAAGGATTATTATGAACTAAGGTTTCAAGGGTTAGAAGATGAGTTCCTAGGGTTTTAAGGTTTGGTTTCTAGGGTTAGAATCTAGATCTCAATGTTTTATATGGTTTCTATTGGACATAATGCCTAGTGATTTTGATGAGTTTAAAGTTTCCATTCTATTAGGGTTTCAAGGGGTCAAAGGAGCCTAAAGTTCTTGGTTAATTTAGGATTACAATTAAAGTTCTCTTTAGGGTTTTTGTTTAACGTTTAGAGGGTTAATACAAGAAATTTGAAGGGTTAAAGAATTTATGGACTTTATACAGGAACCTAGGGTTTCCCTGGGTAAAAATGTTTACTTAAAGTATACATAAGAGCTCTCTTCACACATTTAATTCAATCAAGAATGTGAAAAAATACAAATCTTTTCTTCTTCGTGTAGACAAATCATCAAATCACAATTAGTAAAATGCAAAGAAATAAATTAAAAAATTTTGATACACAATGCTCGAGGGATTTCATCCTGATATCTGCCCCACTAAACTTGCATATCCTCTTCATGGGCCAACTTGTAAAGTGCAACAAAATTGCATCAAGATTCTTTTGAAATTATTTTTAGTTTTTATTCTAATGTTTTTCTTCTGAAATTGAAACATGATCTTCATATGCAAATGTAGGTTCTAAGAAAAATAAAGACGATTTTAAAGTACACAATTCATGATTGAAAAACTCATTCGCTCAACATACTACCATTCTCCATCATACTCATTCTCAGGGTTGCATTTATTCGATCGAATATTAAAAACATATAGAATATGTTCATTTTATTCATGGTTATCCAAATAAACACTGAAAAAAACAGACATGTATAAACTTTCGATCGAAAACTATTTCGATTGAAAAGCTTTTGATTGAAAAGCATTTTGATCGAAAACACTTTTGATCGAAAAGCAATTCCTAGCAAAAAAATATATAATTTTACATTGGATTGAAAATTTCATTGCACACATGCTTGATTGCTACTCTATAGAGCTCTAATCCTACCATTTCTTTCATAGAGACCTTCCTTCACCATATCATTGAGGTATTGATTTAATTTTTATTTATTGTTTATTTTATTGTTTTGTTCATTGTATCATGCATATTGTATGATTTGCATATGCATATCTTATATATGCTTGATCTGTATTTATATAATTAGTTTTGTGTTTTTTAATCATCAGTTGTATACATGTTTGACTCATGAAAGCATTTCCTACTTGTATATATTGATGAAAAAAAATTGGAAATAAACCAATACTGTGATTGTCTGACTCACTACATGGATTCTAACTCTCACAATAGTATAGGAATCAACAATAGATCTATTGAGATTGTTTGAATTGCCACCTCAATTCCTACTCTCTCAATAGTACAGGGAGTGTATAGGGACTATTGTGATTGTTTGATTCTTTGACTCTTACTCTCACAATAGTCACTTAGATTCCGATGAGAATACTTAGTGTAGATCACAAGGTGTATAGAAACTATCGTGATTGTCTCCTTCTTTTACTCTTACTATCACAATAGTTATACATAGTCATGTGACAAGACTCATACATAGTATAGTGAATGTATATGAACTATTATGAATGATTATTTGACTCTTACATTATTAATAGTTACATAGATTAACTTCAAGATTATAACTACACTTTCTTGTTAATTATAAAGAGAATTATCTAACTATCCATATGTCTATCATTTGTGTACACACACTATTGATTTGTTCTATCCATACACTTATTGATGTATCTATTTATACATGTACTTTAAATGTATTTGATTATACATCATTTTATTTATGAGATATATTGTTTATTACTGTTTTTATGAATTAGATTTGTGTTTAAAGTTTTAATATCTATTATGATAGTCTGATAGTCTATTTTTTATTTTTGCACAGATGGTAGGTAAAATAAACAAGCAGGATTGAGAATTTTTTGAAGCATTTATGTGGTCCTACATGTATGGAATGAGGGAAGATCAAATCACTATAGCCATGGAAATTAAAAAGATTTCATTGAGCAATTATCTAGAACAACATATATTAACATTGAAGATAAATTTGGTAGTGCGTCAGGTGGAGCAGACGTATTAAATGAGCAAATATCCAAAGAGATTGCTTGTATCTTTGGACAAATCATCAAAGTAATAGAATCATCGACATTGCATACCACCACAATGCCCGAATTCATCGATAAAATTAAATTTATTGATTTACATTATCAGACAATGAAGAGAGGAAAGTGATTAAGACTGGACACAATTGAACAAGGAGAGAGACCATTGATCCTCTATTCTTTTTGAAGATGTAGCTCTCGTGAGGGAAGGACAATATGGAATGATCCATAAGTCAATATATCCCACCCGAGATTAATCAATAAAGTATTTGTTGCTAAGTTATTCAAATTACATGGTGCTGACATACAAACACAAGAGAACAAAGCTATGAATGAAGCCACAGTTTTATCTGTTATGCATAGTGGAATTATTAGTCCACTTGGATTAGCTAGGCACTATAGCAAGAGCCTGTGCCTTATTTTCAATTTTTGGAATTGTGGTATATTGGACATGGGGCTACATAGAAGGAGACATAACAATCGTGAAGAGAAAAATTTGGAAGTTGATCAATGATCTACTTAGCCTAGTGGTTAAGTCTCAAGGTTGTGAAGGAGGAGGTCTTGGGTTCAATCCCCATGGGGACCATGGGGAGAGTGTTTTGCCCAAGGAGCTCTAAAACCTTCTAACTCAAGTTAATGTGAGTTAATTTGAGTCCACTAGGACTTAACTGAAGTGGCGAGTACAACTACCACTAGTACACTCTAGTGGAAGGTACTAAAGTAGTGGTCGAGATCACTTCAACCACTAGTAGACTCTAGTAGGAGATACAGAAGGAGTGGAGGAGATTGCACATGCACTTATGGACTCTAGTTACATTTGTGGTCCTCCTTGATTCGAGCAGCTATATATACAGGCATAAGGTTGGGATGAGAGTCATCTCTCTAGCATGTGGTGGTCATAATAGTTAATTTCTTGCACTATCTATCTATCTATCTTTCTATCTATTTATCTATCTATCAATATATATATATATATATATATATATATATATATATATATATATATATATATATATATATATATATATATTTCTATTTTCCTGTCTCTCTACACTACTAGAAACTAGGGGGGTCTAATGACACCCCCCATTGAAAAAAAGCACATTTTGTCGCCTATGCAAGGAAAGGGTCGCATAAGCAATGAAAGTATTCTTTATTAGAAAAAAAAGAAGTCTCGTCGCATAAGCAATGCAGAAGCGATGCTAATTTGCACCATCACAAAGAGCATCGCTAACTAGCAACGCTCCTACTGATGTTTGCAAATTCATTGCGATGCTTGAGTGTCGCATAAGCAATGTTTTCAGATTTCATAGCATCACATAAGAGATGCTCTGGAATGTTAAAAACAATTTCGATTTCTCTCGGCACAAATACGGGAGAGAGAGAGAGAGAGAGATACAACATGTGCACACACAATCTCCTAGCGGTAGTCGGAGAGAGGCAAAGGTATGCTCACACACACACACATGCACACACAGATTTACACAAACATATACACATGCATACACACACATATACACATGCATACACACACATATACACACATAGACACACATATACACACATAGACACACACACATACACATAGACACACACACATACACACATAGACACACACCCACATACACACATAGACACACACACACATAAAACCATAGACACATACACACACATACGCACACACACATACACACACACATACACAGATTTACACACACATGCACATGCATACAAACACATATATACACACATAGACACACACATACACACATAGACACACAAACATAGACACACACACACACATACACACACACATAGACACATACACACACACACACCCCATACACACATACACACACATTTACACACACACATACACACATAGACACACACATAGACACATAGACACACACACATACACACATACCCACACACATACATACACATAGACACATACACACACACATAGATATTTAGACACACACATACACATGCATAGAAACGTACATATATACACACATAGACACACATACACATACACATACACACACGTACACACATACTCACACATACACACACATACACACACATACACACAGATTTACACACACATATACACACACATATACACACACATAGATAGGGAAAATTAGAAGTTGATTTTGTAATTTTGGGACAATTTCTACTACACAGGTGGAAAGAATGGTCCAAAGATTGATCTTTGGGAGCTAGGGACATTTGAGTTTGTGTCTCCTTGGTAGTCTACATTCAGCTTTATTCCTAAATTTTCAGCTCTTGAGTCTTGTTACACATACATACATAGCTACACACACATAGAAACACACACACAAACACACATCCACACACATTTCCACACACACATACACATGCATACACACACATATATACACATACACACGTATATGCACACATAGACACATACATACACAGATAGATACACACACATACACACACATATGCACAAATCGACACACACACATACACATGCATACACACACATATACTCACATACAAATGTATATACATGCATAGACACACACATACACACATAGACACACACACATAAATACATAGACACACACACACACACACATACACACACATAGACACATACACACACATACACACACATACACACACATACACACACATACACACACATACACACACATATACATACACACAAACACACATCCACATACACATACACACGCATACACACACATATATACACATACACACATATATGCACACATAGACACACACATACACACATAGATACACACACAAACACACAATGACACATACACACAAGCACACATACACACATATACACACAAATTTACACACACATACACATGCATACACACACATATATACACATACACATGTATATAAAGATATAGACACACACATACACATAAAGACACACACATACACACAGAGACACACACACACATACACACATAGACACATACACACACATACACACACATACACACACATACACACACATACACACACATACACACACATATAAGCACATACACACACATACACACACACATATACACACAGATTTACACACACACATACACATGCATACACACACATATATATACACATAGACACACACATACACATAGACACACACACATACACACATAGAAACACACTCATACACACACACATACACACATACACATACATTTACACACACACATACACATGCATACAGACACATATATACACATACACAAGTATATACACACATAGACACACACATACACACATAGACACACACATACACACATAGACACACACACACATAGACACATACACACACATAGACACATACACACACATATATGCATACACACACATGTAGAGACACATACACACATGCATACATATGCATACATAATGCATATCCATATGCATACATACATACTTACATGCATACACACATACACACAGATGCATACATATGCATACATAAATGCTTACATGCATATACACACATAGACAAACATACACACACACATACACACACATACACACACATACACACACATACACACAGATTTACACACACATACACATGCATACACACACATATATATACACACATAGACACACACATAAACACACACATACACACATAGACAGACACACATACACACATAGATTGACACACATACACACATAGACACAAACACACACATACACACACATACACACACATATATAGACACACACATACACACATACACACTTACACACTTACAAACATGCACATACACACACATATACATACACACATACACACTTACACACTTACACACACACACACATACACATATCCACACACTTTTACACACACACACACATACACATGCATATAGACATGCATATACAGAGACACGTATATACACACATAGACACACACATAGACACACACATACACACATAGACACACACACATAGACACACACACACATACACACACACATGGACACATACACACACACATATATGCATACACACACATAGAGACATACACACACATATATGCATACACGCACATAGAGACACATACACACACATACACATACATGCATACATATGCATACATAATGCATATGCATATGCATACATACATACTTACATGCATACACACGCACAAAAACACACATGCGTACATATGCATACATACATACATACTTACATGCATACACACACACATATACACGCACATGCATACATATGCATACATAATGCACATGCATATGCATACATAATGCACATGCATATGCATACATAATGCACATGCATATGCATACATAATGCACATGCATATGCATACATAATGCACATGCATATGCATACATACATGCTTACATGCATACACACACATACACACACACATACACACACACAGACACATACACACACATACACACACATACACACACATACACACACATAGACACATACACACACACATATACACACAAATTTACACACACACATACACATGCATACACACACATATATACACACATAAACACACACATACACACATATACACACACACATACACACATAGATGCACACACACATACACATATCCACATACACACATACACACATACACACATACACACATACACACATACACACATACACACATACACACATACACACTTACACACAAACACACACATACACACACACGTATACACACACACATAGAAACATACACACTTACACACACTTATACACACATCCACACACATTTACACATACACACATTTACACATACACACACATACACACACATACACATGCATATAGACACATATATACAGATGCACATGTATATACACACATAGAAACACACACACATGGACACATACACACACATATATGCATACACACACATAGAGACACATACACACACACATACACATACATGCATACATGCATACATAATGCATATGCATATGCATACATACATACTTACTTGCATACACACACATTCATACATATGCATACATAATGCACATTCATATGCATACATACATGCTTACACACATACACACACTCACATATACATACTTACTTATACATACACACATATAGGTACACACATATACATGCATGCATATACACATACACACATATGCATGCATACACATACATGTACACACACATACATATATATATACACATATCAAGTCACATGCATACCTGCCCACAAACATACACACATACATATGCATGCATATATACGTACGCATGCATACACAGTGCACACATACACATGCATATACATATACATATACATATACATATACATACACATACATATACACACATACATATACATGCATACATATGTACATGTACATATATTGATTTCTAACCCCTTTCGTTTTATATGTATAGATATTATGGATGCTAGTAGAGAGAGAAAGGTGAAACTCACTCTCGTAAAAAGTCTTATGAGAGCAAGAGTTCCGCCTGATACCTTAGGGATCATCATGCATGAGTACTCAGAGATGCATGATGATGAGCTGGATTTTTGATCCAAATGCTTACCCAACGATCGGAGGAGGGCTCTTTTGTGGCTCCACATGTAGGAAGAGAACTATCTGCTCATAGATATGTATTTTTTTCACAAATTCTTTTAATGATATTATAACACATATTTTTATTTATATTTATCTATCTATTTCCAGGACACCTGTACCACCTCCAGATCATGAAAGCAAAGCACATGTGCCTATGAGGACATGCATGGGCACCCTAGGACTAGAGTGCAATATAGAGCCAGAGGGGAATATAGTGTATATAGGGAATTTATTGGAGTTCAAGAGAAGAATGTGAGCATTATGTGACTCCTACGTGCGCCTTGTCTACTTGCAGTGGAAGTAAGTATAAGTTTTACATATAATTTGAAATAAATATCGTATGTTTTATTTACATGATCTTTTTTTATTTTTGTAGTGAGAATGATGAGAGGGATAAAAAATATGTACTTAATTCACTTGAGACAGAATTTGGGACTGGGTGGTCGCACAAGTGGTGTCTAAAAGAGATGCGAACACTTATGGTTCATCGTCATGATAATGCACATTATGCATTGCTTTTATTTGTTATATTTATACTTGTAACCATATATATACATACACATAATATACACATATATATACACATATATTTAAATATATATATTTATACACATTTATATACACACACATATATACACAAATGTGAACGCACAGTAAGTCACATGCATACCTGTGTATGTGTGTATGTATATATATGTGGATATGCGTATGTGTGTTTATGTATGTATATATCGGGAGAGAGAGAGAGAGAGAGAAAGGAGTGCGACCAAAGGTACACATACATGCATACACACACATACACATCCATACACACACATAAACATCCATACACACAGACATACACATGCATACACACACATACATGCACATTTACATACACATACACATACATGCACATTTACACATACACACACATACATGCACATTTACACATACACATGCATGCAGTTACATGCATATAATGAATACACACATAGATACATACACATACTCACATACACATACACATACTCATATATACATACACATACATAATCATATGTACACACACATAGACTCACATAATCATATTTACATACATATATACACATACACATGCATACACACATATAGACACACATACATAGTGTGTGTGTATATATATATATATATATATATATATATATATATATATATATATATATATATATATATATATATATATATATATATATATATATATATATATATATATATATATATATATATATATCTATATATATATATATATATATATAGAACAACCGGATTTCGTTTCTCTCACTCGCTCTACTTTGAGTTTACTCTAGAGAGTTTTGTGTGAAGAAAGCATGGACATATCCATGCTATGCTGACTCTAGCACAACACAAGACTTCTCTCTCTCTCCCTCTCTCTCTCCCTCTCTCTCTCTCTCTCCCTCTCTCTCTCTCCCTCTCTCTCTCTTTGATTTGCTCTATGTGCTTTATTGCTACCATCATTACATTCTCTCCTCTCTCTCACCCTCTCTCTCTCTCTCTCTCTTTCTCTCTCTCCCCGCCACTCTCTCTTTCACTTCTGCTGATTAAAATATTCAGCACAAGCTTCTGTACTTTGAACTCCGGCAAAGGATTTGAAGCCTTCTTCTCAGACATAGTCATGATGGCACAAAGAAGAGACCCATAGGAGATCTTCACTAAAATGTTGGCTTCTCCTTTGTCTCTCTTTGTTTCTCTCTCTCTCTCTCTCTCTCTCTTTGTCTCTCCATCTCTCTCTCTCTTGTCCTTTTCTACTATGCACCTTTTCTCTTCAGCACCACAATCCCTTCTTCCTCTCTCTGCCTCTCTCTCTCTCTCTCTCTCTTTTTGAGCACATCTGCACACATTGATTCTTTTGCTCTAACACCATCTCTTTCTCTCTCTATCTGTCCTCTCTCTTGCTCTCTCTCTCTCCCCTATCTCTCTATTTCTTTCTCTCTCTTTCACTCTCGGATCAGTAACACTCTCTGATGCATACCATGAAGGTGCTGCCAGGATCAATTTCTCAAGAGCTCTCTCTCTCTCTCTTTGTGCAAACACTGCATCTATGTCTCCTTCTCTCTCTTATGCCATCCCTAGAGCTCTGTGAATATGATTCCCTCTCTCTCTCTCATCTCTTTCTTTGAGCGCATTGCCTACAACACCATCCCTCTCTCTGTCTTGTATACAGTAGTGCCTTCTTGCTCTGTCGCTCTCTCTCTCTCTCTCTTTGTCTCTCTCTCTCTCTCAAGACATATACAATCTCAAGAAAGATATTCTATACACTGATAAAGGAACTCTATGGACAGGAAACACAACAACTTCCAAAATATCCTCAATCAAAGCTTGCAAATCCAAATCCATAACCTCTATGTGTGTGTATGTAGCTCATAGCAATTACAATTGATAAACTCACACACATGAGATCAACAACGAGGCCAAAGTACTCACATAGAAGATACACACCATGGAATTAATCACACATAACCATCTCTCTTTTTGTAACTCACTCTCTCCCTCTCTCTCTCACACTTTTATCTCTTTCTCTGTGCCTTTATATCAACACAACAACAAAATCAATAAAATCACGAATAAAATAATATCGTTATCTCTCTTTATTCTATGTTATCAGAAAAAACTTTTCAAAATTCCTTTTCTTGTGAAGGAATGAAGAAGAGAAATGAGGGAAGAGAGATAAAAGCCTCTTCTCACTCTCTCCTCTTTCTCACACACACACTCTCTCTCTCTCTCTCTTTGTTTTCTCTCTTATCCTTTCTCTATTTGCATGGTAGCCAAAGATCGAGAGTTGAGAGGTGAGGATCATAGAGAGTAACAACAATGTAAAGCAAGAGCAAGGAAAAAGAAAAAAGATAAGTACATGAAAAGAAAACCATGGAAAAACCTAATTAACACTTAGCATGTATTTATAGTTTTCCCTTGAGTTCTTTTTCTAGATCTTTAGATTCTTCTAATTTTTCCAATCTATTTTTAGAAGATTTTCTTTTCTCTTCTTTTCTAGTCTTAGAATATCCAATATTTTCTTTCTATTTTGATTTTCCCTTTTATATTTTTAATATTTCTCTTTTTCCCAATTTATTCAATTCTTTTTTCTCTTTTGATTAAGGTTTTATTTCTTTTCACACATATGTACAAAGAATTAAATTGAATTAAGGCTTAATCTTGGGAAAATTGAATTCTCAAAGCTCATAATTAGGGTTTCTATTTGGGACAACCTAGGGTTTCTTATGGCTAGGGTTAGTAGCTCATGATTAATTATTAAAGATATACATTAAGGGTTTAAAACCCCGGGTTTCCAAGGGTTCAAAATTAAGTTTCCAAGGGTTAAAGATTACTTTTTAGGTTTCTTGAGCTAGGCTTTCAAGGGTTTTGAGGTTTCTAAGGGTAAAATTATCATGGTTTTTTAGGGGATATATATATATATATATATATATATATATATATATATATATATATATATATATATATATATATATATATATATATATATATATATATATATATATATTCATGGGTTTTTGACTCTTCCTTTGATCAAACATATGGTGTTTTGTTAAAATACAACTAGGCTAGGGATTTTAAGGGGTTAATGGAATTTGTAAAGTAGACATACAAGGTTTATGTACAAATGAAATATTTTTCATCACATATTCAATCAAATAATTGATCAACACAACTCTTTTCTTCTTTCTGCAAACAACTCATTAGATCACGATCAACATAATGATAAAATTTTTGAAAAAAAACTTGCACACAATCCTAGAAGAATTTTATCCCAACAATGATCTTTTAGAGGTCAACTCTCATGATTGGCACAAGTCTTTGCACTTTGTGCTTCATGTAGCTATGAAAAATTGTCTTTTAGAGGATGCTTGAACAACAATTTACGAAATCAATTCCTTAGTAGGATGGATCTCATTTAAAGAGATAAGGAGAGATATTATAGAAAATGCCAAAATTAATGTTGTAGAGGCTGATTGTATGGTTGAAAAGTACTTTTGAACAAGCATTCTCTCAATTCAACTTCATTTACTGATTCATGAAGAGAGTAAAAAGGTTTTTTGGTCAAGTTGCACGTCTAGAAGGTAGCATGGAAGAGGGATGGCTTGTACCAGAATCTTTGGTATTTATACCAAAATTTCTACGCATGTTAGACCCAAAGATGCCTTGCTCATGGAATGATGCTAAATATGTTCGTCTCATAGGCAATGAGCCCCCTGATCAAGGGAGCCAAAGAAAAATCAATGTTATTTTCAGAGAGAAGGCAATGAACTTTTGCATCGTTGACTCGGAGTCCATGGAGAAGCGGTTGGAGAGGGATGAGCTTGCTAAGGAGGAAAAGGCACAAGAAAGTGCTCAGTTTTGAAAGAATTGCTCCACTCACTCTTTGCCTCTTCCGAAAAGTCTTAGACCTCTTCCAACCTTTCCAACAGGCAAATGGCTAGAGGCAACCATTTCACACGCAAAGATGTCAGGTGAAGATATCTCTGGAGAAGAGGAGGAACTCACAAAGGAGTATAATTGGGAGGTAAAGCTCAGAATTATATAGTGGCTATTTGTTTTACAAGTCGCTCCACATAACAGATAAACTTGTCAGGACATGGACATAGAAGAAGTTCCATCAACAGTGGACTTTGAGATGCATGCCATAGTAAAAAAGGAAGACACCATTGTTCGAGAAGAAGAGGCCTTTGAAGAAGTCTAGGTACACAAGGAGGTAATAGAAGATATGTTATACGAGGACGATGATCGGGAAGGGGTGGCTATACCAAGACATTTGGAAGTTGCCAATGTAGAGATAGATATGATATGCCAAATCTCCAAGAGGATGCTAGAATAAGGGACTGATGATGCAAGCAATTGTATGTACTTATTTGTGTTTAGAATGAAATGAAGTTTTAGTCTGATGCTTTTCTAACTCTGTTACCTTTTTTTTGTAGAATACATTTTTTTTTGTATTATGGTTAATATTTGTATGCTAATTATTTGAGTTATCTATTGCAAAGAACAATGGGAGATAATCCACCAATCACTCTGGATTCCATGCTAGAGGAGCAATTTCTAGAGTTCATATCTGGAGCATATATCACTTATTAGGCCACCATGTCATACTATTGGATCTCTCGTGGAAATACTCCCATCAGAAGCACTCCCTTTGGCAGGACTACTCCCATCGGTGACACTCCCTTTGGCAAGACTACTCCCATTGGTGGCACTTCATTTGGTTATACTCATGGCTATATGAGTCCACCACAACCCTCTTCTCAGCCATCTCCTAGTGGCTCTAGCAATAGACATGTTGGCAAGCATTCAACACCATAATCGGATAGAAGTGCTTTCCCATCTTGTCGTCTAGGTCAGGTTCAAGGTCGCATTCTACATGAGGAGTTTCTAGACGTGGGTCTACAGGTGGATGTTGTGGAGGCTGTGTGATGGATGCACTCTCACACACACACCTAGTCCTAGACCGAGTGCCTCAGATGTAGGTACACCACAGGTTACACAATGTACACCTTAGGGTGCTCATTATGCATACACCTTGGGATGCTCGTGACCATGATGACTCCAAGTTGTATCGTATATGAGATGGAGCTCCAGTGACGGATATTTGTGAAAAGTCAATGCATCAATGGATATTGCAAGAAACTAAGAATTATGACCACCACGTGCTAGAGAGATGACTCTCCTCCCAACCTGATGCCTGTATATATAGTTGCTTGAATCAACGAGGACCACAAATATAACTAGAATCCACAAGTGCATGTGCAATCTCCTCCACTCCTTTAATATCTTCCACTAGAGTCTACTAGTGGTTGGAGTGATCTCGACGACTACTTTAATACCTTCCACTAGTGTCCGCTAGTGGTTGGTGTACTTGCCACTTTAGTTAAGTCTCACTAGACTCATGTTAAGTCACCTTAACTTGAGTTAGAATGCTCTAAAGTTCCTTGAGGAAAAGACTCTCCCCATACTCACCATGGGTGTTGAACCCAAGACCTCAGCCTTCACAACCTTGAGACTTAACCACTAGGCTAAATGGATCACTTGTTTAAGAGACCACATGAACTTATTCTTAAGTCTAGTCTCAAGATCTTTGGCCATACACATGAGTGACCAAACAGTGTGTGATTTCATATATTTCTAAACTAGCAAGATGCTTAGATCATAAACTTACTTTATTACATTCTTCCCCCCTTAGGAAAGATTTTCGTCCTAAAAAATAAAGCTATATATAATAACCGTAGGCAAACCCTGATCCTCATGTTCTTAAACTAGAAGAACATGGTCATGTTCTAAAACTAGAAGAACATGTCTCATCTCTGTGGTGGGATCCCTACCCAACTGATTTCTAACATTGTCTAGCTTTGCACTTTGATAAACTAGTCAAAGTAAAAAGTAGTGAAGGAATTATAAGGGTGGATCCAAAAATATCCCTAGCCACTTCATTGTTTCTTGATGTGCGATCTGGGCACAAACATATGAAATAGATGAATTCCAATTATTATTCCATTTCTAGGCATAACTTGTGCATGGACTTAGTAACTAAGGCGGGATTCTTATCCCAATAAAGACTTTGAGAAATCTTGATTCACTTGAATTTGACTTAAAAAACTTGAAGTTTGATTGGCCCAAACATCTGACTTGGATGTTTGTACAATGGTTATCTCCCAACTAACAATTACTTGATTTCTTTACTCGACTTGAGACTACTTTGTCCTAATGGGCTTGAAAATCCTATGTAAATTGTAGGAGAAAGTTTTCCATTTACTTTGGGTCAGACATTATATCCTCAGCAAGTCAAATTCAAAATGAAAAAATTTACTGAGTCATTGCATTGAGTCAAAGGATTGAATTTACTGAGTTACACTAGCAACTTGGTGCTTGACTTAGCAATCTATTCCTTAGTTGAAAGGATCATTTCAATGTCAAAGTCCTTCTTCAGAAATATATAAAATAATTTTTATCAACAACACAATCTTGAAGTGTTTCATATTTCAAATAAGAACAAGTCTTTATTTGAAAAAGAAGATCTTTGAAGTTACCAACTTCATATCTTCTGCTTCCTTTCTTGAAGTATCTTGAGATCATTATATTATCCTCCTTGAATTTAAACTTCTCTTTGGAAGTTTTAATTCCCTTGAAGATCAAATCTAACTTCAAAATCCATTCTAGGACTAAAAGACAATTATCATCCCACGGTCCGATGTCCCATACCATCTTTCTTACATCAATCAAAATATAAAATCTAGTGCCCCATACCACCTTATTTTATATTCACATTAATGTGTGGGTGATACCTATCCTAAAGTCTAAACATATCTTGATAGAGTACCTTTTTAGTTCAAATCTTTAAAAGAATTTTGAAGTTTTAGGCATAACCTCTAACTTGATATTCTAGGTTTTGATTCCTTCACACGATCATTTAATGATCTCATGCTTTTTTTATGGAAACTTGAAAACCTTTGATAGAATATCCATTCTTCTTTGCTAGAATTTTCATAAGAAAAAACGAATTATCATTCCAAGTGCTCGAAATTTTCCAATTCAAGTATGATTGGTTGTACTTGACCAATTTTGTAGTGACAAGAGTTTTTGATTTCTTGTCTTTAGATTCCTTTCTAACTAAAGCTTTAAGTAGCTACCTTGAGGATTTTTCAAAAATCTCTATACTACTTAATTCTAAGCATCCGCTCATGCTTTTTGGATTTCACCTTTAAGAAATCCCTTTAAGGATAGGTAAACTTTTACATTTTACCTTCCATAGACTTAATTACCATTGACATGGTTGTAGACTACATACTTTGAATATTTATTATGTTCAAACTTGGAACAACTCATGCTAACTTGAGTTGGAAGGCTTTAGAGATCCTTGGGCAAAAGACTCTCCCCATGCTCCCCATGGGGGTTGAAACCAAGACCTCACCCTTCACAACCTTGACACTTAACAACTAGGCTAAGTGGATCACTTGTTTAAGATGACACATGAACTTATGCTTAAGTCTAGGCTCGAGATCTTTGGCCATGCACATGAGTGACCAAACGGTGTGTGATTTCATATCTTTCTAAACTAGTTGGACCCTTAGATCATATAATTAATTTATTACAGATATGATAGTTGTGCACAATATAGTTTGGACACTTTGTCATCATCAAGTGGAGTGAACAGGTCAAGGAGCACAAGAATTACATCACAAAGGTGATCTATTGTGAGTATGAGCCAACACCTGGGCACTCTATTTTAGCTTAGAGTGGATTCAACACACACGACATGAGGTGATGTCATATCAAGGATCAAAGGCTCGGGACACTTTCAGAGGAGGCTTACCAAAGCATGTATGGTTGGACACTAAAGAGTGCGATATGATTCGTGATGAGTAGTAGCACACTCTTGATCAATATCGTCAGCAACGCGATGTGACAGTGTCATGGAGATTTCATCTCCATGGAGTCATTCATAGGTTGCTGATTTTGGTGGATATGTATGCCAGGTGTCACTCTCCTCCTAATGCAAAGAGGGTTTTTGAGTCTCTTCAAGGATGTGATGTTTTTTTCCAGAGTGCTGTCACAAGATCTTATCTTGAATACTTACATAATGAAGAAGCCTTACAATGTCTTGATAGAATGCATGAGTGCAATTTCTTTGCAAACTATATCTCTCTTTTATGTGAGTTACAAGCTTGTGGTAACATGAGAGCTTTAGATAAGGGCAGTCAAAACCATATTGAAATAGCGAGGTATGGGTGGCTTAGAAAGGATGGCATTGCTGACAATGCATTGATTGACATGTATGGCAAATGTGGTTCTCTCTTGGATGTATGACAAGTGTTTGATATGCTTTTAGTGAAAAGCAAAGTATCATGGTCCATTTTGATAACAAGCTACGTAGCCAATGGACTGGCTGATGAAGCAATCCACCTCTTTAGAGAAATGCAATTCATGGGCATTTCCCTAGATACAGTCATGTCCACTTGCTATTTGAAGGCATGTGGTAGCATTTGGGCATTAATTGAAAGGCAAAAAGTACATGCAAAGATAGCAAGGAGGGGGCTATTGAATGCTGTTGTGGTTGGTAATGATGTGCTTGATATGTATGGCAAATGTCATGTAGTTCAAAAGTAGAGGAGATTTTTTAGTCTTTTTCTGTAAGATGCCACATTGATTTTCCACCCGCAAAAAAAAGATGTGTAGGTAATAATGAAATTTTATGTTTAGGATATTTTGATTATTGTTAGCAAAATTTTGTAGCAATAAGTTTTTACATTCTCTCTGTAGAAAGTTGTCGCATGAAATTTGTATGTTAATTTCAAGCATGAAGATGAAGGAATCTGAAAAAGTGTTGTATGAGAGAAAGGTAGAGTACTCTTAGTAGAAAAAATTTACCTGATTGAATTTTTTGTAGTTCCTATGTTTTATGTCCCATTTGGTTCCATGAAGATAGGTTAATGAAGAGATTTTTCAAGTTTTTTCATCTCTCTCTAGAATTTCCAATTTTCTAGGGCCCAAAAGTGATATCTGGAAGCAGATTTGGACCTAAGGTGTCTCTAACATTATTGTACAGATTTAAGAACTGAATATTTTTGTGTCTCACAAGCTCAAGGTAATTCCTCACTGTTTTTGAGTTATAGGGCTTGGAAAAGTGCCATTTTCCAACACTTCAAAAAAAAAAGAGAAGCCTTCATTCATTCATCTTATTCATGTTCGCGGATTTAGAAAACACACATGGGTATATGGGTTATTTTTGGGTGATTGACATGTGTGTGAGTGCATTGCAGGGATCACCTCTATTTTTGCAGGTATGATTCTTGATGGTGGACATGAAAAGTAGATGCATGGGTGGTCTGGAAGTCTTGCATGAGACATGCGAAAAGACACTATCTTGGAGCATGCAGATTCTAAAAGTGCGGATCTAAGAAGACGTGATTGGTCATGCACTGGCGAAAGGCGAAGATCCAAAAAAAAAGACGAAGACTGAGAGATAGAAAAGGATGATGGTCGTACAGTCATTACGATCGTTTTTTGGCTTCTGGAATTGCAATTGAGATTGAGATTGAGATTGAGATTGAGATTGTGATTATGATTGAGATTGTGATTGTGATTGAGATTGGGATTGAGATCAGCTCGGGGGTGGTCGGGTGGATGAGGCTTCACATTGAAGCTATCTGATAGATTTTGTAACGTAGATCAGAACTACTTGTAAATCTGCACAGATAATAAAATTCTCTCTCTTCTTGTTCTGCGTATACTCTATTTTCTTTCTTTATATCTTGTGGCGTCGAGGCCTATTATTCTGTGTGGGAGTGTGATTCAAGTTTAGGAGACTTATGGGGGACATATCCTCACGTAAGGTTAGTTTCTTGATTGATTCGTGTAGTAAAAATTGTTTCCTTTCACTTAAGATGGCAGAAGCTTTAGGGTTGCATATTGACATGCAGACTAAAAGACCTGTACAGATGGCTAATGGTAGGATACACTTTACTCGAGGCTGTATTGAGAATCTTGATTTTATGTTAGGAGAACATAAGTTTTTGGGTACC
Organism: Ceratopteris richardii; assembly: GCA_020310875.1. Taxonomy (NCBI): domain Eukaryota; kingdom Viridiplantae; phylum Streptophyta; class Polypodiopsida; order Polypodiales; family Pteridaceae; genus Ceratopteris; species Ceratopteris richardii. The sequence continues at coordinate 55,739,052 of CM035433.1, read as the reverse complement.
TTCCATGTAATTGAAATGAGAGAATGTGATGTAATCATCGGAATGGACTGGTTAGTTCATAACAGTGTCGTGATTGATTGTGAAAGCTGGATCCTTACTTTGAAAATAGAAGGGAAGGAACATCGTCTTGCAAGCAAGTGTAATTCAAGTTTTTCTCCTATTTCTGCAATAAAGTTGATTAAGGGTATTCGACAGGGTTGTGAGACATATATGGTTTATGTGGATGACCTTCAGGAGAAGAAGAAAGAAGAGGAAATACCTGAATATGTTAGAAAACTTTTAGATGATTACGTAGATGTATTTCCTAATGATCTACCAGGCATGCCTCCTCCTAGGAAAATTGACCATGCTATAGACCTTTATCCAGGAAGTGAGCCTTATTCTAGAGCACCTTATAGGTTCAATATTGATGAATTGAAAGAATTGAAGCTCCAACTGGATGATCTATTGAAGAAGGAGTTGATAAGACCTAGTGTTTCACCTTGGGGAGCACCTGTTTTGTTTCAAAAAAAGAAAGATGGTTCATACAGACTTTGTATTGACTATAGGGGATTGAACAAGAAAACCATTAAGAACAAGTATCCACTGCCACACATAGATGAACTACTGAGTCAATTGAGTGGTGCCACAATATTCACTAAAATTGACTTAAGATCGGGATATCATCAAATTAGAGTAAAGTCTGAGGACATACCCAAAACCACTTTTAGAACCCGATATGGTCATTATGAGTTCACAGTTTTGCCTTTTGAATTGACAAATGCTCGTGCAACATTTATGTGTTTGATGAATAATGTGTTTCATGAATATCTTGATGAGTTTATATTAGTTTTTCTTGACGATATTTTCGTGTATTCTAAGGATGATGATGAACATGCATTGCATCTCAGGAAGACTTTACAAAAACTAAGAGAGCATAAACTATATGGTAAGATGAGTAAATGTTTTTTTGCAAAAGGGGAAGTGACTTATTTGGGGAGAGTTGTTTCTAAGGAAGGGATTCATATAGATCCTGAGAAAGTTAAAAGCATAGTTGACTGGCCTACACCCAAATGTGTGAGGGATGTGAGAAGCTTCCTTGGTTTGGCACAATATGAGAGGGCACACATTAGGGAGTTTTCTCAAATTGCAAATCCGCTTACAGAATTGACAAAGAAAAATAGAGAGTTCACATGGAACGATGAGTGTCAAAAGGCGTTTGACGTATTAAAACACAAAGTTATCGAAAATTGTGTGCTAAAGATACCTGAGTTAGGGAAGCCTTTTATTGTTGCATGTGATGCTAGTGGGAGCCAAATTGGATGCGTACTTTCACAAGAAGGGAGGGTAGTGGCTTATGAGTCAAGGAAATTAAGGAAACATGAATTAAATTATACAACACATGACTTAGAAATGCTTGTAGTTGTTCATGCGCTTAAACATTGGAGACACTTATTGCTTGGAGTAAAGTTTGAATTAAGAACAGATCATCAGAGCCTTAAATACATATTTACTCAACCTTTACTTAACAATAGACGAAAACGATGGATCCAATTGCTAAGTGAATATGATTTTGATATTAAATACTTTGCAGGAAAAGAAAACAAGGTGGCCGATGCTTTGAGTCGTAAACCCTTATGCAGTTCAATTTCTATTTTATCCTCTGATTTTGATATTGGAAAAGAATTAAAAGAAGATTTATTTTATGCAGCAATCTTGAAATTTTTGGGTATGAATCCAGGTTCTATGTTTCAAGGAAAATTCCATTTGACTCTCAGTAAAGAATTTTCGGGACTGGAGGTTGATTCAGGTTAATCAGAACTTTTAAGTGAATGAACCTAAGGTATAGGAGAACCCTAGGAAGCCGAAGAAGTGTAATCTCTTCAGTGGGAAGTGTAGCCGAACCCAGTAGCCGCTCACATTATTCTGAAACCTCTAGTGAGTCAGAGGAAGAAATTCCCATGGCTTCCGAGGATATGCAGAACACTGTACCAATGATTGGCATGATGTCAATTATTGAGGTAGAATATCGGACATCTTTGGAATATGTGAACACCAACCAAAATGAGATACCTATCTACCTAGATGGTCTAAACCGATCAGTGGCCAGATTAAAGAAAACTTCAGATGCTTACATAGTGCCTAGACCATCAGTTAAGTATGCAGGAGGATTTTATATGGACAAGAGAGACATCCACTATGTTGTTATGGAACACCCTGAAAGTATCAATGAACAAGGGGAAGAAGATAATGCTCATAACCCTAATGCAGAGGGACATGAAGAGCAAGTGACCACTCCTAGAGGGAGATATACTGTTGTTAGGGTTTGGAGAGGAGACCTGGTTCCCCAAGATGACTCCTTAATGGATGTGTATTTGATCAATGGAATGGAGCATCTCCTTAGAGCCCACTCTTCATTATGGGAAGTAGCCCCTAACCCAGTTACTCTCTACGAATTACAAGATCTTGAATTTCCCACCATCATCACATATTTGGACAAAAACGATAGGAGGTACTGGCCTCTAACATAGTTAGAAAGAGCAGGGTTGAAATATCAGAACATTCCGGTATTCCCTCCTAGGGATCAAGCGACTACTTCTTAGAACCCTCAAGGAACCTTTCAAGATAATTCATATCAACAGTCTGGACAAACACAACAAACACAAATCCCAGTTAGATCCCATGTGCAGTTTGCGATGCCTGCAAATAATCCGAACTATCAGCCTCAGCCACCTGTTGACCCAAGGAATAGAATCCCTGTCCCAGATAGACCACTTGTGGTAAGAGGACCTAGTATACCGATAGGAAGACCAGTTTTCCCTGTGATGCCTAGACCACCTGGGGAAGGAAGAAGATTAAGACCCATTCGAGTCGCCAAATGCATGAGAAACCATTATGATGGCTCTAGTGAACCTTACAATCATATAGCTGAATTCAAGCAAGTTATCACAGCCGAACAAGTGGAAGACTTCTTAATCCAATATGAATCCTTTGGTCTAACTTTGACAGACACGGCTTTAGCTTGGTTCTAGCCATTGGACCCTAATAATTTTCAAAACATGGAACAAGTTTACCAAGAATTAGTTGAAGAATTCACCAAATCTAGGATTAAAAATAACTCTTCCTCATTGATCCATAGTTTTAAGCAAGCCTCTACAGAATCAGTGAGATTGGCGGCAAGAAGATTCAAGCAGTATGTGGATAGATGTCCAGTGGAAGAGAGACCCACTCAAAACAAGATGATGTCATTGTTTTTGGAAGGGTTAGTGAATGGATCATTAAGATCTCTGGTATATGTGAAAAGAGTTCAAACTTTGCAAGAGTGTATGAAAGAATGTATTGATCTAGAGGACAACCTAGCGGAAGATCTGAAAATGCCTCAAGGTAGCGTAAAAAGTGAAGATTCAGTCAGCAGCGCATCAAACCCTAAGAACAATGTAGAGGAAATAGGTGATTTAGTAGCAAAAAAGTTGAACGTTCAAGGACAGAGGAACTACCCCAACAACCCAATGAGAGTGCCCATGCTTAGAAGATGCATGCATTGTGGAGTGGATCATCCCTCTCACTTGTGCACTAGGAGTGTAGCCTCACCACCTGCTTATGCTTACAATAGACCACCTATTCTGGGCCCTCTACAATATTGCATCATAGAACAAAAGTACACAAACCACAGTACAAAAAATTGTCCTTACAATCGGCAATCAAGACGAGTACAACCACTCATGAGACCTTATGGATACCTTCAGAGAGATCAAGGAGGAGAAGCCTTTAGATATCCTACGTATCAGCAGCACGCACTAGCACCACGACCCTATGCTTATCAAAGTTACACTCAACCACAACTGGTTTTAGGGCAACAACCGCCCCATCCTCAAAATGTTGTCCCAGTGAAAATAGCTCAACCTGAAGAAAACTTAGAGAGAGCAATAGTTCCAGCCACACCTTTGACTAGTAATGAACCATATGACTCATCCTATGACCATAGTCAAGGAAACTATCCCAATTATGAGAGCTCTATGATAGAATATGGACAAATGTACGAACCATATACATATGGCATGGAAGCACCAAATAATTCTTATGGATATGAGCAGGATTATGTGCCATTGATGTACACAGCTCCCAAAGCACCCATACCCTCCTGACCCATGACTAGACCGCCTGTACCTAGAGGACCGTGTTATAGATGCCGAGGTGATCATTATATCAGAGAATGTACACTACCAAACCCACCACCACCACAGTGAGTTTGGGAAGGATACTGTAGTGATTGTGGGAAAGAACACCTTTTCAAAGATCGCCCCAAAAATCCTAACAAAGTTAACTCGAATGTGCAAATCAATGTGATAGAAGTGATAGAGTCATCAGGGAGTGATAAGGAGTACACCGTGCCATTGAAAGCAATAACAAGAGCTAAAGTCAGAGAGGCACCAGAGAAAACTGGGGAGAATGGCCAAAGCAATAGAGAGGTGAATGCACTCACACCTCAAAGAGTTGAAGACTCGAAAGAACCTGGAAAAAGTCTCACAAGTAAACGAACACAGAGATGGAAGAATCGTAGAGATAGGATAAAGGAAAAGAACCTACGGCAACAAATGGAGAAGGAAAAAAATGAACACGATCAAAAGGAGAAACAGAAACTTGAAGAAGAAAATAAAAAAGGAAAGTAGAAAAAAGAAGAGGTAGGATCAGTTTTAGTAGATCCCATGCCAGAAGAGTTATCCATGTGGATTCAGGCGTACCAGGCACGAATCAGAGCAGGACCGACCATTGAACAACATGAAAAAGAATATCCTAGAGGTGACTTAGAGAAAGAAAGGTTGGAGATTTGTAAGAAATTAATCGAAGTAGCTCAACAGACCTTAGAAAAACCTATCTGTAGACTACCCAATTCACGAATTCCCGAAGAAGAATTCCAAGAGTGTGTCATCCCTAATGACCCCGAGAAAACCAAAGAAGGTGAGACACATAATGAAAAACACCGCGAGGATAAAAGGGAAGGATCCATTGTCCCCAAAGTAGATGGAGAATGGCCTAAAGACTTGTGGGCAAGAGTCCAAACAGACAGATGGAAGAAAGTGGAAGGAATAGAACCACCCTTTGAAGAGCTAGAAGTAGAAGGTGAATTAGAACATTCAATATGTGAGCTAAATTCATAAGGATTATTACCCTTTGATCAAAGTGAAGAGGAAAATGACAGTATAAAGGCCTTGCAAAATTACACAGGAGAATACCGACATAATTTGGAATTATACTGCATTCCCTCAATAAGAAAAAAAGAACAGGACCCATCAGTCCAAACATCGGACATCATACAACACCTTAGAAAGGTAAAAATCCCTTGCACTCTGAGATTGGAAGAACTTTTGAAGGTCAAACCACATGTGAAGGAGAAATTAACCAGTCAATTGGAAATTAAGATGGAAGAGAAGGAGATGCTTGATGAAGCAAACACAATGAAAATCCCGGTCAATAAGGTTGGAGATTTCAGCAAAGGAGATGAAGGAAACACTTGTCTTCCAATTACCTATAGGGGTTACACCACTAAAGCCATCTTGGATTCTGGAGCTGGAGTAGGAATTTCAACTAAAGAAATCTAGGTGACATGGGGAAAACCAGCTCTAAGACCAACACGCACGAAGATATAAATGGCAGACGAACACACAGAACGACCCCTGGGATTATTGGAACGGGTAATTTTTACCACTTGCGGAGTTGAATTCGAGCACACCTTAGCAATCTGTCAATTTGAAAGGGCTAGCAATTATGAGATGATACTTGGAAGACCCTTCATGAGACAGCTAAAGGTAGTGCAAGATTGGGGAAAAGACGGTATACTTACAACATGAAGGAACCATAACAAGAATAAACCTCCACACATACACGTATCAAGATGTTCCCCCCTTGCAATGGAATCAGATTCATAAAGAGGAAGACGAGTAGTCCATTCACAGTATAGGTTTGTTGAGCCCATAAAAGTCATGTTGGTCAAAGTCAACTATAGTCAAAGTCAAAAGGTCAAAGTCATCTGGTCAAAGTCAACAAGGTCAAGGTCAAAGTCAACAGGTGCAAAGTCAAAGTGCTAAAGTGCAGGTGTCAAAGTGCACAGGTAGTGCACAATCAATTGTCCACAAAGGGTAAATCGGACAAAGTGGGTTGCAGGTTGCATAGGTATTTTCTCTAATTTCCCTAAGGTTCAAAGTGTGTTTTAAAGTGTTTTGAAAGGTTCAGGTGAACCCCCTCTTATGTGCAAAAGTGAAGACTTAAAAGGAAAATGTGAAGGTATGTGAAGCGGCAACGTACGCACAGGTGAAAGTATGGCCCCCATTAAAATTATTGGTTTTAGTCTAAAGTCACTACAGGACAAAACAGCGAGTCGTTGGTTGCCACTTGTGAAGACAATCTTGGGACATCAAAGTGAGCACCAAGATACTATTGTAGTTAGGACCGTACGTGATCGACACTCTCAAATCAAGGCAAGGACTATTCTTGGATCAATCTTAGAGTAAGCAAGAGAAGCATAGTCTAAGTGAAGCAAGAGAGAGAAGTGCAAGAGTCACCAGTGTGCGACGCAGAAAAGTGGAGTTGAAGGAGTGCATAGAGAGTAACTAAGGGATTGTGCAGAGAGTGCTAAGCTAGTCCCCCAAGGATCTCAAGGTCTCTTTGCAGTGTGCGCGTGCAGACAGAAGGTATCCATTCCTCCCCCTTAGTGGAAGCTTGGTGCAAGGTGTGCACAAGGATAAGCTTGAAGCAGGTGGAGGTCTGGTGCAGAGGAGGCCGGCGGCAAGAAGACTTTGGGATATTGGGTATTTTGTAATTGAGCACTCTGTGTGATTGTGCACAGAAGTATTGGCTTGTATTTTGCTTCAAACATTGTAATTGTCTTACTATAATCAATCGGCAAAAGCTTCCAAGGTGTATTTCCTCTTCTGGTCTTTTCCTTTTCTCCTACAAACCCTCAAACTCCTTCTTGTCTAAGAATCCCCCAACAAAATTTGGCACGCCCGGTGGGACTTCCAAGGAGATTTGAGCCTAGGAGAAACCAAATGCAAAGTATAGCAGAGGTCACGTGTCTACAGTGCTACTTCATCAAACAAAAGGTAAATATTCTTATCAAGTGTCTCATATTAAGTGGGCTATGAGCTGCTCATGACGGCAACCCGGTCCCAAACATTGAGGGTCAAAAGGAATTAGTGTTACCTACAGCCTCCATAGAGGCGTTCATCAACACAGCCACACGCTTGGAGCAGATAAGGCACCAGTATGGAGAAACTTCTTCCCAACTAACATATGGTACAGAAATGGAGGATCCAGTGATCCAGCTAAGGAAGGAGCTGGAGGGCTTAAAAAGGAATAAGCCCTACAAAGAGGAGGAGTCTGCTGTTGCTCAGTTGAGGAGGGAGATTGAAGCACTAAAGCTCTAAAAGGAGGAGGAGGCCCAAGCAGAGGAATTGGCTCAACTGCGAGAGGAGCTCCAGGAACTCAAAGGGAGTGGCATCAAGAGTGGACTTTGGTGTTCCATGTGCAGCAAGCAAGGTCACATAGTAAGTGGATGTCCTCTGTTAAGTGTGACTTGTCAATTATGCAGGAAAGTTGGCCATGAGGCCCATGAATGCCAATCAAGGGGAATGCCAACAACGACATACTCGAAACAAGGAGGACCCCCAACACCAGCAAATGTGATGGCTGTTGCACCAAATCAAGGTAACAACTATAATCCTAGACAGAGGAATAACTTTGGAAATGGGCCTAGGAGGCCAATCATCTGTTTCAGACGTGGAGAATGCGGGCACTATCAAAATAGGTGCACCCTACCAGAAAATGCCCCTCCTTGCAGGAACTGCCCTGAGGCAAGAGACCATTATACCAATTGTTGTCCTAAGAATCAAGCCTCTTCATTCAGGCCCCATATTCAGATGATTTCTGTGCACAAAGAAGAAGTGTGTGATCGAGTCAATGAGCCATCACCATCTACCAGGGTGGTGCAATTAGAAGAAATAGAATCTTTGACTGTGCAGACAAGAAGCAAGGGGAAGGATCAAGCAGACATAGGACAAGGATCAAAGATTAAGGAATGGAATCAAGACAAAGAACCATCTAAAGATAAAGCCACCACAGGTGCAGATACAAGTCAAAAAGGAAATCTCATATGCACCAGTGATGCCATTGGGCATGCCTTCAACAGGGCTCATGAGGAGTTTGATAAGTCAACTGGAGCCCATGCTCTCAAGGAATCAGAGGCTTCAAAATTACTCAAGTCCATGAAAAAGGAGGTTAGTATTTTTGATTTAATAAAGATGGATGGAAAATTCAGGTCAGAGTTATTGCAGATAATTGATGAAGCTTCCACTACAAGTTTGGTGGCAAAGACTGCTGTTTTACATAAAGGAAAAATTGTAGGGGAAGCACCCCTTATAGATTATAAAAGTCCTCGGCTGACAGTATCTATCAAAGGTCATGAGTTTCAAGGAGTTATTGTGGATGGTGGTTCTCACATTAACTTGATGCCTGAATATACCATGAAAAAGATTGGACTATACCCTTCACGACTTGCCAACTTCACTGTAACAATGGCAGACCAAAGCATAGTAGGGCCTATGGGTGTGGTCCCTGGAGTTCCAGTCAAAATACAAGGTACCATCTTTAACTTGGACTTTGTTGTTTTAAGGCTGCCACAGGTAGAAGGAAGTTTCCCCCTGTTAATTGGGAGACCTTGGTTAAGGCATGCCAATGTGTTGCATGACTGGGGCAAGGACACAATGTGGGTAAAGTAGGAGGGAAAAGAGTTGCAGCAGATAATTTTAGAAGAAGGACCAGACAATCAGAGAAATACTAGTATGATGCAGACAATTGGTATTTGTATGGAAGAAGAAGTGGTGGACAACCCAGAAGCAGATCTATTTGAAGGATCAGATTTATATGAAGATGAAAACATGTTGGCTTGGCTCCATGCAGAAGACCCATCTTCTTGCTATGGAATTTTCCCAAACTCAAGTAGAGAAGAAGCATATGAAGAAAAAGAGGAAATCACTCAGGTTGAAACAGTCTCAGTCAAAGGCCATGGAAAAGAGAAGAAAAGCAAAGTCCTTAAGTGCAGCCGTGATGAAGATGCTTCAAATCATATGTCAATGGCCACTGTTTTATGGATCTTGGTATGGATATCATCTATTGTGTCAATTTTTATGATAGTAAGTGCAAGGCTTTACAATGATGTGGACGGAGTACCTGCATGTCTTTGGAAACAAAAGATGCAGTATGGAGGAGATAATATTGTACTAAAGGATTTAAGGTGGGTCTATCAAAGTTTCAGCATGCCCAAAAAGAAGATAAAACAAATGAAATGCAGTACAATTGGAGATTGTGGAGGAGTTTCTCTGAGTCAGCAATATAAGGCTAAAGGCCTATCATCAACAAAAGTGAAGATTTTTGGATCACCTAGAACTTGCAAAATTTGTCCAAGTTGTACATAGTCTTTTCTCGTCATTTTTACTTAAGTTTTAGTAGTTTTCTTTATCCATTTCATGCTTGTTTCTTGAGTTTTTAGCAACTTTAGCAGCCATTTCATCAACTTTGAAAAGGTACAATTTTTGGAATTTTTAGGAATTTTTTTCAGAATTTTTCAACATTTTTTAGAATTTCTTCTAGCATTTCTCTCCTTTTCATGTGTCCTTTTCTTGCCACATTTGGGGAATAAAAGAAGCTCTCTGTGGTTTTTGAGTGAAGAAACTGGCCTAACACTCTAGGAAATGTTTTCAGAATTTTTTGAAGATTTTTTGAAGATTTTTTGGAATTTTTTTGCAATTTTTTTGGATTTTTAATGTATTTTTCTTTTTTTTGAAAAAAAAGGGCCCCCCAAGGCGTTTTTATTTTTCTGGCTAAAAGCTTTTGCGCTCTGGATCGTGCCTTGGTTGGCTGTTTTTTACAAAAATGGAGTCGTTTTCATGTTTTTTAGCACCTCTGGATTCAATTTTTGGCTTTATTTTTCCAAGTTCCCACATTGTCTCTGAGTTTTGGTCAAAACCCTCATGTTTTGAGCATATTTATCCCATGTTTTTATTTCCCCACATTGTCCACATGGTCTATTCTCACCTTGTCTTACCTTATGTTTAATAATATCCCATATGTACCCTCTGTAACCCTCCAGTTTGATCATTTTAGCCTCCTCCAGACCCCTGATTCCTACTCCCAATCCCTCCCTTTACCAATCTGCCCAGCCACATCCTTAACCCTCCCTGCCCCATCCATCTTCGCACCCTCAGCCCTCCCTTCCCCTTCCTTTCTACCCTCCCATTGCCCCCCTTTTGCTTTTCCATAACAAAATCCCACTTTTGGTTCTTTTCTGGTGCTTGTTCTCGAGGAATTGGTTGCTACTCAGATGTCCTCTTCAAGATTTTGCTGCTCCATTATCATGGTGTCCTATATACTCAGCATTTTGGCTATAGCCCTCCGGGACGGAGAGCACATTAGGTGGTGGGCAACTGTTGAGCCCATAAAAGTCATGTTAGTCAAAGTCAACTATAGTCAAAGTCAAAAAGTCAAAGTCAACTAGTCAAAGTCAACAAGGTCAAGGTCAAAGTCAACAGGTGCAAAGTCAAAGTGCTAAAGTGCAGGTGTCAAAGTGCACAGGTAGTGCACAATTAATTGTCCACAAAGGGTAAATTGGAGAAAGTGGGTTGCAGGTTGCAGAGGTATTTTCTCTAATTTCCCTAAGGTTCAAAGTGTGTTTTAAAGTGTTTTGAAAGGTTCAGGTGAACCCCCTCTTATGTGCAAAAGTGAAGACTTAAAAGGAAAATGTGAAGGTATGTGAAGTGGCAACGTACGCACAGGTGAAAGTATGGCCACCCATTAAAATTTTTGGTTTTAGTCTAAAGTCACTACAGGACAAAACAATGAGTCGTTGGCTGCCACTTGTGAAGACAATCTTGGGACATCAAAGTGAGCACCAAGATACTATTGCAGTTAGGAGCATACGTGATCGACACACTCAAATCAAGGCAAGAACTATTCTTGGATCAATCTTAGAGTAAGCAAGAGAAGCATAGTCTAAGTGAAGCAAGAGAGAGAAGTGCAAGAGTCACCAGTGTGCGACGCAGAGAACTGGAGTTGAAGGAGTGCATAGAGAGTAACTAAGGGATTGTGCAGAGAGTGCTAAGCTAGTCCCCCAAGGATCTCAAGGTCTCTTTGCAGTGTGCATGTGCAGACAAAAGGTATCAATTCCTCCCCCTTAGTGGAAGCTTGGTGCAAGGTGTGCACAAGGATAAGCTTGAAGCAGGTGGAGGTCTGGTGCAGAGGAGGCCGGCAGCAAGAAGACTTTGGGATATTGGGTATTTTGTAATTGAGCACTCTATGTGATTGTGCACAGAAGTATTGGCTTGTATTTTGCTTCAAACATTGTAATTGTCTTACTGTAATCAATCAGCAGAAGCTTCCAAGGTGTATTTCCTCTTTTGGTCTTTTCCTTTTCTCCTACAAACCCTCAAACTCCTTCTTGTCTAAGAATCCCCCAACAAGGTTCAAGTGATCAATCATGGATGAACAAAGACACTCATCTAAAGAATGGAAGGAGGATTAGGAGAGCATTGAAATGGAACATGAACATATGGAAATGGAAAATGGAACTCAAGGAGTAAGTGTCATACTTAATGAGATAAATCAAGAAAGGACAAAGGAAGAAGAGCTTGAATTAGATAAAGCAAAAGATGATGCAGAAAACAAGCCTCAAGACCAATTTGAAGTGCCTGCCCACTTCAAAAAAGACGAAGTAGAAGAGAGGAAAATTGCTATTCAAATGCCAAAACGAGAAGCACGGCCAGGAATAGCATATGACAACAAAGAACAGACCAAGAAAATAGTGGTATCCTTAGAAGAAGGAGAAGAACGATGTACTTTTATAGGACATGATGTCTCAATGGAGGAGGAACAAGAGTTAATACTACTCATAAGGGAATATAGGGATGTCTTTGCTTGGACATATAAGGATTTGAAAGGAGTAGATCCTTCTATATGTGCCCATAGAATCCCTATGACATCTGAAGCCAAACCCTCAAAACAAAGACCATACACATATAACGATGTTCACTCAGCAAAGATCAAAGAAGAGATAGATAAGCTGTTAGATGCTGGGTTCATTTATGAGATTGAACACACCGAATGGGTGTCACCTTTGCTAGTTGTACCAAAAAAGAATGGTAAGTTAAGAGTATGCATTAACCTGAAAAAATTAAATGCTGCCACCATAAGGGATAGTTACCCATTACCCATCACTGATCATCTTTTGGAAAGAGTGGAAGGAAAAGAAGTTTATAGTTTTTTAGATGGCTTTTTAGGGTATAATCAGGTAGCCATCGCTCCTGAGGACCAACATAAAACAACCTTTGCAACTGAATGGGGAGTATACGCCTTTAGGGTTATGCCTTTTGGCCTAACCAATGCCCAGCCACTTTCCAAAGATTGATGTGCCATATATTCAAGGAGTTCCTGAGAAAGAGTATGGAGGTATACGTGGATGACTTACGCACTTATTCTGCTATACGATCAGAACATATCCCCGAACTAGGAAAGATCTTTGCCAAATGTCGATAATATAGAGTATGCCTTAATCCGGAAAAGTGTGTCTTCATGGTTCAACAAGGAAAGATATGAGGACACATTGTCTCTAAGAATGGAATCTCAACGGATGAAGATAAAATCAAAGTAATTCTGGATTTACCAAGACCAAATACTGCTAAAGAAGTACAAGCATATATGGGACATTGCAGATACTACCAAAGATTTATACATATGTATGCCATAATTGCTAGAACTCTTTATGCATTATTGTCTAAGTTTAATTGGATAGAAGAATGTGAAAAGGTCTTTAATGAATTAAAGAGTCGATTAAGTTCAGCCCCAATCCTTCGAGTACCTAATTGGAACAAACCATTTCACATTCACGTAGATGCTTCCAAGTTTGCCATTGGTTGCATCCTAGCTCAACCCACAGATATAGGAAAGTTAGATCACCCTATAGCCTATGCCAGTAGACAATTGAATCAAGCAGAAGGCAATTATACTACGACTGAAAGAGAAGGTCTAGGAATGGTGTACGCAGTAAAGAAGTTTCAACACTACTTATTGGCAAACAAATTCAAATTCTTCATTGATCATCAAGCCCTACTCTACTTAGTCAATAAGCCTTGTAATACAGGACGACTAGTACAATGGTTTCTATTGTTGTTGGAATTTGATTTTGAAGTAGTTGTCAAGAAAGGGAATACCCACATTAGAGCAGATCACCTATCAAGAATGACACATGGAGAACCACCCATAGGAGTACCAGATGATCCGCCTGACACGTACCTTTTTAATCTCGAAGTATGTCCCCAATGGGCAGAAAAGTTGATCCCAATACTCACATATGGACCCAAACATGGGATCTCACCAAACCAAAATCAAGATTTATGGAAGACTAAAAACCTTCATATCATTGCTGGAAGCCTATATTACCAAGACTCAAGTGGACTACTCATGAGATGCGTGGAAGAGGAGGAACAAGAAATGTGGCTTCAAAAAGCACATGTAAATCAATGGAAAACTCATTTAAATGCAAACGAAACATGGCAAAAATTGAAGAGATTAGGCATATATTGGCCAACCATGCAAAGGGATACACATAATTATGTATCAGCCTGCCCAACTTGTCAAGAACAAAATCCAGACGAGAACTCTAACTTATGCTACTCCACCGTAGCACCAAGATGGAGCATGCCTCTGGTGAAGTTCTTGAAGACCCAAGAATACTCGGAAGGAGCCACTCTAGCAAGGAAACGTGCACTTGTAGAACAAAGCAAGGACTATGCTCTCATAGGAAAACAACTCTTTAAACGAGGACGAGATAATCATTTACGAATGTGCATTCATGAAGACGAGTATCTTGCTGTTCTAGAGATGGCACATATAGGAGCTGCAGAAGGACATTTCTTTGCAGATAAAACTGCAAAATAGATTCTTTTTGCAGGAATGTGGTGGCCAACTCTACATCAAGATGCATCAACATATGTGCAACAATGTGATACATGTCAACGAATGAAATATCCAATTAGAAGAGATGAAATGCCATTAAAACCCATGATGAGTGTGAGAGCTTTTAATAAATGGGGGATAGACTTCATAGGACCTATTAACCCACCAGCTAAAGGATCCCATGCTGAGTACATAATTGTAGCCACAGACTATTTAACCAAATGGGTTGAAGCCAAAGCAACCAAGAAAAATGATGCAAGAACTACAACCAAATTTCTCTTTGAGAACGTTTTCACTAGATTTGTACTGCCGATAGAAATTGTGAGTGATAGAGGCACGCATTTCGTGAATGAAGTAATAGAAGCCTTACTGAATGAATTCTTGGTGATTCATAAGAAATCAGCCCCATATCACCCGCAAGGTAATGGATAGGCTGAAAGTTCAAATAAAATCTTGTGCACAGTTCTCACTAAAATTATTAACAATGGAAGATCTGATTGGGATAAACAATTACATCATGCTTTATGGGCATTCCGAGTAGCCTACAAGACCGCCATAGGAACTACTCCTTTTAACTTAGTGTACGGACAGAATGCTATTTTCCAATTGATTTCTTAATACCCACTCTGAGAGTAGCGACAACTTATGAGTGGACTGGACATGAACTATCAGCTCAATTAGATCAAATAGAAAAGTTACATGAAACTAGGTTACAAGCAGTAGGAGGGATTTATGCTGCAAAAAGACGACAGAAGGCATATTTTGATGCTCATATTAAAGATAAAAAATTTGAAGGAAGGAGATTTAGTTTTGGTATATACTCTGAAACAACATGCTAAGAAATTGCAAAAACGGGGATATGGCCCGTTGATCATCAATCGCATATCTGCCAGTGGAGCCATCAGTTTAGCAACTCTAGATGGAGAGGTATTTCCAAACTATATCAGTGGGTGTCGAGTAAAAAAATATTTAGAGCCATTGACAAAACAGATAATGTCACGATTAATAATGGGTAAAAATAGGTGCATAGAGGAAGAAAGAATACGAGAAGCTAGGCAAGAAGCACTAGAACGAATCAGGAAAAGAAAAGAGTGGATGAGAGAAAGAGATGAGAGATATCGACTAGGTGAGGAACTCGTCCCAATGGCTAATTTTAGAGCCACTAAAAACCTAGGTCAGCAAATGACGCAACCTTATTTGAATTTGGGTGCTAGAATGAAAGAGTACCACTTGGTGGATGCTCTCATTGACACAGGAGCTGCTGTAAGTTGTATCAAATTTTCATTGACCCAGAAACTCAAGGAAGAATTACGTCCATCTAAGGCACAACTGATAGGAATGTGAGGAACAATTATTCAATGTATCGGAGAGATCACGTTACTTCTACATCTAGGAAACCACACAATGGAACAAAAACTCTTAGTATGTCATGACCAGGACTTATTAGAAGAGCTTGTGTTAGGCCAAGATTGGATATACGAATACGAAGTGACTATTCAATTGGCCTTAGGATACATCTGGGCCAAGATAGGACATCATGAAGTATTTAGCATGCTAGAAGAACGACCAATCAAAGCCAAAAGTATAGAATCGAGGACTCACTTAAATGAGCACAATGACGAATGTATGTTCACTCACACTATGGAAACCCCTTCATCGAATACTTCATGTGCGAACACAACGAATCCTGATTGCACACAATTCTCTAATCCAGTCAATCACATGATTAGTGTCCTATCCAAAAACAGTCTTAGTGAGGAACCGAGCACCAGAGAGACAAGTCAGCAAGCCTCTTACGAATCTGCACACATAAGGATATACCCCGTTCCTTACACTAGATAGGCTTGGATCCGAAAAGATCAAGTGAGAGCGTATCTTCAACAACAGAACTATTCACGACATCAGAAGGAACGACAGAATAAAAATACACATAATTTTGGACACCTAGTTCCACAAAGAATTGCTCGAGTACGGATTCCGAAGAAGGTGGTAGCTGCCCAGACGGCCCGAACACAAATATGGATTCCCAAGTTATGTACTCAAATGACAATCATCAAAAAGGACGAGTCAAGGCACAAGGAGAATCAATATGATTTAAAGGCAAAACGACAGAAGATAAACCACTACAGGATAGAGCAGGAGTCTACATACGATTCACACGTCATTCCAAGATTCAAAAAGCAGACAAAGCACAAGCACCACATGAGAAGCACCACATTCACCAGGAATGTTGGGAACACAATCTGTCCCAACAGAATAAAGCAGATTTGGATGCACAAAGACAAGGCAAGCTGTATACATCTACCAAATAATTCGAGTTGCACACATTTGGAGTTACCAGAACCCAAAGTATGCATGATAGGGCCACATTACAAGGCCAAACATTCGACACATTTTTCTTCTATTTCAGGATAGTGAAGCACATTTCCCTATTGGGAAATAGGAGAACACTTGTACATAATCTAAGAAATTCATTCAAAAATTAATAACCGCTTCGGCTATGAACTAACTTTTCTGTTTTTCTTTCAGACAAAAACATGAAAATGTTGGAGTTAGACGTCTGCGGAAGCATGCAAACAACACAAGGAAGAAGAAGAAGAAGCTTGGAGCGCAAACACACAATACTGAATGTATTACTAGAGAATGTACAAAGATAAGTAGCCCATTAGGGCAATAGGCGTATATACAAGCCGGGGGAAAAAAACCTCCTAAAGAGGGAAAAAAGTGCCCCGACGGTCCTAGTGTGTTCACACACATCACTACCTAAATATATCAACAAATCCCCCCTGGGAGTGATGCGGTGAACAAGGAGCTGGCACTCATGTGTAAGGAAGTGCCAAGCTATGTGGAAATCACTCCACAAAAGGAAGTAAGCCCAAAGCTTTGCGGAAAGCTTCAAACTTCTCCCTAGGCAGAGCCTTCGTGAAAAGGTATGCAATGTTCTCCTGTGTGGGCACATATGCGAAGCTGATCTTCCTAGCAGAGAACCTCTCCCTGACACAGTGATAATGCACCTCAATGTGCTTAGTGCGAGCATGGAACACAGGGAACACACGAGTGTCATAGCAACCAGCCCAATCTGAGTCAGAAAAAGCATGCAAATCTGGCGGTAGTGATCCCCCCTTGGGATAAAACAACCCAAGTAGCCGAGTACCACTCAAGTAGCGAAAGATGTGCTTAACCGCCTTCCAATGCATGACTCCTGGGCAATACATAAACCTGCTCATCTGTGAGACAGCAAACTGAATATCTGGCGGAGTAATGCATAAGTAAATCAAGCATCCAACAACCTGCTGATAGAGAACAACATCAAATGCATCTCCAGCATCATGAAGACTCAATCGTGAACCTGTCTCCATAGGAGTGGCAATAGTCTTACATTCTTCAAGGCCAAAATGCTCCAATAATGTGTCAATATATTTCGTTTGACACAAATACATTCCACCATCAACTTGCATAAACTGAATGCCCAAATAGTGATGTAAATGCCCCAAATCAGACATCTCAAATGAGGCATGCAAATCAGCCTTAAAATCAGCAATATGCTTCTCAATAGGACCAGTGAGCAGCATGTCGTCAACATAGACAACAATGATCAGAAGCACATTATTAGCACACTTAACATATAAGGTGCTTTCAGTTGGACTGTTCTCAAAACTATGTGCAATCAGATAGGCATGTATCTTCTCATACCAAGCACGTGGTGCTTGCTTTAAACCATATAATGCCTTCTTTAACCTGCACACCTGGTTTTCATGCCCTTTTTGCACAAAGCCACGGGGCTGAAAAACATACACTTCTTCATGCAAGTCACCATTCCGATATGCTGTTTTAATGTCCAACTGATGTACATTCCAACCATGATGGGCTGCAAGTGCACAAATACTCCGAACAGTAGTCATACGGCATGTAGGTGCAAAGGTCTCATCAAAATCAATGCCTCTTTCCTGCACATAACCCTTTGCAACAAGCCTAACCTTATACCTGTCAACTGTACCATCAGGTTTACGCTTCAGCTTGTATACCCACTTAGTGCCAATGGCCTTCTTGCCAGGAGGCAAGTCACATAAAGACCATGTACCATTCTTCATTATAGCATCATATTCAGATTGCATAACAACCATCCAATTGTCTGAATTCTGTGCTTCATCAAAAGAAACAGGCTCATTCTCATCACAGAGACTAGATGCAGCCATAGCATAGCAATCTGATGCAAAGGAGGCACTATGAGAGCCTGAACGAGTACAATATGACAAAGGTGCATCCAATTTGCTGTCACGCAAAGTCTGCACAAGCCATTTTGGCATAGTTTTTGCCTGCTCAATATCAACTCTCTCTTCAACAAGTGCATCATGTAAATCTGCATCAGAAATGGAATGATCTGCATCATCATATGAAACCTGCAAAGGCGGAGAAGTTGCCTCATTAGGACCAACACTAGACTGTCCACCTGTAAAAAGAGGCATCAAAGTATCATACATGTCTTTGGAGCTAATAGATGTCTCCTTAGTACATGAAAGCAATGGCTGAATAGCATCTTCCACAAAGACAACATCACGGCTAACCAGAATGTGTTTAGTCTGTGGATGATACAGACGATAGCCTTTACTTTTAGAACTATACCCAACAAAAATACATTTTACTGCCTTATCATCCAATTTTCTGCGATGTTGTTCAGGCACTAGTGCATATGCCAAACAACTAAAAACACGTAGATGAGAAACACATGGCTTGCGGTCATGCCAAGCCTCATATGGAGTGATAGACTGCAGCTCTTTAGTGGGACACCTGTTCAGTACATATGTTGCACACATGACAGCCTCAAGCCAGAAACTATGAGGTAAAGCCTGACTCTTGACCATACACCTCACCATCTCCATGAGAGACCTGTTCTTCCGTTCAGCAACTCCATTCTGTTGAGGTGTATACGGCACTGTACACTGGTGTTTTATCCCACGTTCAGCCAGAAATGCATGCCTTGAAAAATCATCAACGAAAGTCACGAAGTAAAGGTAATTTTCAAAAGAGGGTGTTTGCATAGGACCACAGACATCACTATGTACAAGCTACAATTTCTGCGTAGCCCGAACTGAACCATCTTTTGGAAAGGAGGAACACTGCATTTTGCCCAAAATACAGCCTTCACATACATGTTTTCCAGGTGTCTCAAGCTTGGGCAAAGAAGAAACCATATCAGATTTCTGCAAGCGTAGCAAACTAGCAAAATTCAGATGACCAAAGCGTGCATGCCAAAGCTTTGCATCTGTCATCAACAAATTTCACAACCAAGCCAATCTTGGCTAATGCAGGAACTGATAACAGATTCTTCTTGATCCCTGGCACAAATAAAGCATCTGACAAGGTGAAAGAACTACCATCAAGAGTAGTCAGAATGATCTTACCAACTCCCATAACATGATAAGAGGAGTTGTTGGCGCATGTGACAGTATTCCCTGTAGGGGCAGGCTCGAGTGAAGAGAAGAAACTGCGCTGCGAGGTAATATGTTTGGTCGCCCCACTATCAAAGTACCAAACATCTGAGTCCACTGCAGACATGCACTGCTCATGAGAAGATGGGTCAAAACTACAAACAGTAGTGAACGCCCATTCTTCTTCCTGCACAAGATTAGCAGACTCTGTTTTTGGTGTAGAGGCTTCTGCAACAACCATTCCAACCTCCTTTTTCTTTGCCTCTTTTGCAGCGAGTTTTGGATAGTTCTTTATGATATGATCATTCCCTTTAGTACAGTACTTGCAAAACAATTTCTGCTTTTCTGATTTCTTCTCATCTTTATCGTGGTTCTTCGAATGTGCACCATTTGCAGATTTCTGCTTACTAGTAGAAGAGCTGCATTTTCCTTTGCCCTTCTGACTAGCCAGGAAAGCTTGATCTGCAACACGCATAATGGACCTGTTCTGCCTGGACTGATCTTCCTGCAACAGAACAGAGACTAAATCCTCAAATGATAAGGCATTCAGATTGCCTTTTATCATCAATCGAAGAGTAGAAGCAAAACTCTGATATGAATCAGGAAGACCATTCAGAACGGTCTGCACAAGTGAGCTATGTGGTATAACCTCATCAGTAGAAATCAACTGTTCCTTCAAGTCTTTGATCTTTGTTAGGAACCATAGAATCACCTTCATTCATGTGCTCACTCTCCAACTGTTTTCGGAGGTAAGCAAAACGAGCCTCATTCCTAGCTTGGTACAATGTGGTAAGTGTATCCCAAGTATCCCTAGCTGTTCTGCAAGAGCGAATATGAGACAGACAAAGCTATCAATGCATGTGCCCGGGCATCTCTACCATCCCAACGAATCTGCTCTGCAGTAGGTGCAGCAGAAGCAGCAGCATGAATAGGAATCTGCACAACATCATCTTCGACACCATCTTCATGAGCTCCAGCACCTGTATTTGCAGTACCTGTTGTTACAAGTGTAACAGGACGTCTTTCAACACCCTGCATAATGTTCCACAATCCCTTTGCAACCAATACATGTCACATCATATAAGCCCATAATGGGTAGTTGGTACCATCCAACTTATCCTCAATTGCCAACATACGAAATACATCACTACTTTCAGCCATGGCCAGTGACTAAAATGCCTTGATGTAGAAAATTGATTGTATCTCAAAAAGTTGAACGGAACTACCCAGACGAGTTCCGCTAAACCTGTAGCAGACTTCGAGACGCTTATACTGGCGAACAAAAACTGGTATATACATTTGGCACAAAAAGACAAAATAGCCTGCACAAGCACTACGATAGTGCGTTCGGAGGTATGCTCACCAAATTTCATGCGAATCTGAGACTACAAATGAAGGAGTGTCGACGGCGCCCTAGATGAAGCGACGACCTGCTCTGATACCAATTGTTGGAGTTAGACGTCTGTGGAAGCACGCGAATAGCACAAGGAAGAAGAAGAAGAAGCTTGGAGCATAAACACACAATACTGAATGTATTACTAGAGAATGTACAAAGATAAGTAGCCCATTAGGGCAATAGGCGTATATACAAGCCGGGGGAAAAAAACCTCCTAAAGAGGGAAAAAAGTGCCCCAGCGGTCCTAGTGTGTTCACACACATCACTACCTAAATATATCAACAAAAAATATATAAAAGTATGAAAAATTCCAAGTATTACCTTTCTCACACCCACGGGGGAAGGGACGACACAATTCACGCGGAGAGTTGCCAATCTAATGAAGGATGGTTCTTGATACCATCTTGCCACTAATTACTACTCTATATTGAGTGCAGATGGCATCTTCTAATTCCGTGGCTACGCAAGAGGAAGAGATCCAGCTTCTTCACTTGGAATCAATAACGAAGGCAAGAGGTCATTGGTTTCTGAATGACCAACCAGTGTCCGAACTCATTTTCATGGCAACCATCAAGATTATGGATAGGGATCACTACTTCCCTATCATGTCACAAGATTTCAAGACTATCATACAAGGATTACCGCGCATGACGGATGTCTAGACACAAGCAGGAATTGATGCATTCCTAAGAATGCCTATCTATATGCCAGATTTCCAAAGATGTACGCAAGTGATGAATACACTTCAATCTGCGTCGAATAAGGCATCACTCCCGGAACCAAGGGTACTTGACAAAGTTGGTACTTGGAAAACAATTCAATTCACTCATGAGCTAATTAACAGAGCTTTTGGATGGAATCAAGAAGGACTCACGAATGTCAAAGATGAATGTCATGATCCAAAAAAGAGAACATTTTTGGAAATCAATAGAACGGATATTGAAGACTCAGTTGCTTATTTCACCAGCATTTTTGCTTTCCAAGTATGCATAGATATACAGCACCTCAAAAGATTGTTGTGCAACTACTCTCACATGCTATGAGATAAGTGGGAAATAAGGTAAACATGACTCCATATGTTCAAGACCGCCTATTTGAAGCAAAGAAAAAGTGGGGTCAGAAAAAGTTTCTAAATGGTAGTTCGGCCTTGACCCTACTCATTTATGAGGCACTTGACATGAAGAATTGCTTACGCTTGATGCCGACATCAAGAGAGCTAGCTAAATATGCCAAGTCAGTGACTGTTCCAAAGAAAAAGAAAATAGCCACATCTATTGAAGAAGTAGGAACCAGTTCAAAGAAACCCATGAGGGGGACTAAATGCCTAAGTGAGGAAGAAGCTCAAGAGACACCACAATCAAAGAGAACACATATATTTCCAAAGATTCCGATGACACAACAACCAATTACGAAAAGAGACCTCTCTACAGCCTTGGAAGAAATGCATCAGTATATGCGGGGGCAAGTAAATTTGAACATTCAAGGTCACCATTACAGACAGGCACACCAGGAAAAGAAACACAAAGATACAGAACATACTCTAGAAAAATCTGCCAGATACAAAGAACTGGGGTTAGAAGATTTGAGCTCTGATGAAGAATCTAGCCCAGAGAAGGACACCTTAGACACTGATATACAAACTGAAATGAACAACAAAGAATGGGCAGAAATAAATCAGGTTGAAGTCACACCTGACAATCAACAACAAAGAGCACATCACCAAGAAGTACAAACAGAACCGGAACACTTGATTCAGTTAAATGATCAGTCAAAGATAAGCATCAAGGAAGTTCCAATAACTGATAAAGATATAGTGCCACCTATCAAAGAAGAAATACAAACTCTAGTGGACCAGGACTCAGGCCTACAACAAAATAAAGAGCCCACCGTGATTGAAGTGCCTGATGATACACCTCAAGGTAAGATTGACCACAAGGAGGCTGAGCCAAGCATACAACTTCATATTAGGCAGCCCCATGATACTACGTTACACATTGCACAAGGGAAAGATGTTACAACAGGAGAAGAACCTAGCATCCCTACCACATGGTTAAATGTGGATGTAACTCAATTGAAACCTATTGTCAAGCAAATGATACAAACGGCCATGGACACACAACAACAAATGATGGACACAGATGCAGATTACGACAAGGCCATGCGGGAAAAGAATCAGTTTCAAATCATGAGTGAACAATTGTCCGCACAGCTCATCCACGCCTAGCAAGAGATTTCAACCAAAGGAAGGGAGATAACCTTAGTTCAAGAGCAATATAACACCTTGATGAAACATCATCACCAACTCCAGGCACAATTAACAGATCTACAAAGACAACTTGAAGCCAGCGAAGCACACAAGGAGAGAATGAAAGTTAGAAGCAACTTGCTAGAAACACAATTAAAAGTATACATGGAAGAAAATGATAGTTTGCATAGCAAAAATAAAGAATTGATGAGGGCATTACTCGATGACCAGCCTATAGACAAACAAGAGACTTCTGCTACTGACCAGAAAGAATTAAGAGATGAGATTGAGAAGTATGCAGAATTGCTGAAGCAAGAGCAGACCTTAAGAGAAGAATGGCAACGTAAGTGCGTTCAAGAAACCACTGAGCTAAAAAAGTAGTTGAATATGGCCAATGGCAAACTCGCAGTATGTTACAGTGAAAATATGGATCAGGTAGCAAAGATTGGTAATGAGTTACTTGCTACCAAAGAAGCACTCCGAGCAGCTATGCAAGAAGTTGAAGAGAAGACTGCACGCCTTGCACAATTAGCAACTCAAGCAGA
>CM035433.1:55627957-55707957 GCA_020310875.1 Ceratopteris richardii | reverse complement strand
TTCTACTCCCTCTTGAAGTGTAGATGGTGAACCTGTCATCACACTATCCCTAAGAAGGCACCCAACATGCAAATGCTGCTCATCGGATAGCACCACATCTCAAGGCTTGATCCAACCCCCAGTCATCCCATCGTGACCCCCTTCTCTCTAGCACTGATATGGATGAGGTGGAAAGAAAGACACATGAGGGATGATATCAATCATCACAGGGCACTGACCCCTCTACCCATGATGACTCTTCAGATACATCAGATCATGTGGATGATGATGATGATCAGAGGGATGATTTAGATGATTGACACTATTTACATTCCATGTATTATATGCATTGATACACACATATACATGCATGCATACATACATGCATACATGCATACATACATACATACATACATACATACACACACACACACACTATATATATATATATATATATATATATATATATATATATATATATATATATATATATATATATATATCCCTCATATCCATTATTGTTTAAATTGTGTGTATGGTGTAAGTTCATAATTTTAAGGATTTTAGAGTTTATATCAAATTAATTTATTTTATTGCAGTGAATTATATGACTAAAATGTACTAATGGTTTTTATTACAGTTTATTTTCAACATGTGATTTATTACTTTATTTGTATAATTCATTCATATTCTATGTGTGTTTGTGTATGTATGTGCATGTAGTTGTGTGTCTATATGTATATATGCACATGTAGGTATATATGTATATTTGTGTCTGTGCATTTATCTATGTGTATCTATTTGTGCATTTGTGAGCAAGTGTGTGTATATGTATGATTGTGTATTTGTATATGTATATGTATGTGTATTTGTATGTGTATGTGTATGTGTCTATGTATACTTATGTGTATTTGTATGTGTGTGTATGTGTGTATATGCATGTGTATGTGTATGTGTGCATATGCATGTGTATATGTATGAGCATGCATGAGCATGTTTTCTACATAGATTTAGGTTGCTCCAATCATGTGGCAAGGAATTTGGAACTCCTATCAGATTTAGAAGATCCAAGGAACAAGCATGAGGTACAAACAGGAGATGATACAAAACACCTTGTGGAGAAAATAGGAAATGTCAAAGCACCTGATGGAAACATCAACCTACTCAGTAAGGTACTAAATGTCCCAACCATTACAAAGAATTTGATAAGTGTTGGGTAGATAGTAGAGAAAGGGTTGCAAGTTAGGTCCATAAGAGGAGGAGCATTTGTTGAGGATTCAAGCCAAGGATTTAGGAGAATTGCAAAAGGTGAAAAGACAGGTAGATTGTTCACATTTGAGTTACAAGACACTAGAAACATTGCTCTCCTTAACTACAGTAATTAGACACTCACAGAATTGGAAGTATGATACAAAAGGTTAGCACATATTTGTGAAAGATCATTAAAGCAAATTTGCAACCTAAGAAGGTCCATGAGGGAGAAACGAAAACCAAAAAGTTATGGGTTTGATACTTCTCTAGTCACTAAACATTAAATCTATCTAGCACAGGACATAAATCAAGAGGAACCTTCAACATTTGAGGAAGCAAAGAAGAAATCAGAATGGAGGCATGCAATGGAAGAACAAATTGAAGCTCTTGAGGAGAATAACACTTGGGAGTTGGTTCCCAAGTCTCCAACAATGAAAGTGATAGGCTCAAGATGGATCTACAAATTGACGAAGAACTCAGATGGCTCCGTTAACAGGTATAAGGTAAGGCTTGTGGCAAAAGGCTTTCCACAAACTCAAGGAACTGATTATGAGGAGACCTTCTCTCCTCTCGCAAAGATGCATACTATTAGAGTTTTGCTTAGTATAGCCTCTTCCAAGAATTTGAAGGTACTTCAATTAGCTGTAAAAAAATGCATTTCCTAATGGATGGATAATAGAAGAGGTATATATGGCACAACCACTTGGTTTTGAGAATCACATATATCCTGATTATGTGTGTAAATTTAAGAAAGCTTTATATGGACTCAAACAAGCCCCAAGGGCTTAGATCACAGGCTTGTCTCATTCTTGCAGGACAAAGGATTTCAACCTAGCAAGGAAAATCCATCACTATTCCTAAGAAGGAGTAATTCTGAAGTCATCTATTTGTGTGTGCATGTAGATGATATTATACTTACAGGAAGTGATATAGATGGCATGAAGAGAATTAAGGAACATATGAGATAAGAATTCAAGATAAGTGATTTGGGTTCACTTACCTACTTCCTAGGATTGGAAGTTGTCTACAAAGATCATGGTTTGTTTCTCACTCAAAGAAAGTACATTAAAGACATGTTGGCTAAATTCAAGATGCAAGATTATAGGAGCGCAGGTACTCCAATGGAGGTTAATCATAAATTGAGCTCACATGAAGATGAACTCATAGAAGATGTGATAGGTTATCAAAGCCTTGTGGGTAGCTTGAACTATGCCACATTGACAAAGGTTGATATATGTTATAGTGTTAGTGTGCTAAGTCAATTAATGCACACACCCAAGAAATCTCACATGGAGGCTGCCAAGAGGATACTAAGATATCTCAAAGGGACCATGGATGAAGGGTTGTACTACCCTTATGTATTTGATTTAAGTTTGAAATTGTTCTCTGATGTAGATTGGGCTGGCTCCAAGGAAGACAAAAGGAGCACTTCAGGATATCTTACCTTTGCAAGTTCAAAACTTGTCTCATGATCATCCAAGAAGCAACCCACACTTGCACCCTCTTCCACTGAAGTTGAATACAGAGGTCTTGCCACACCTACTCAAGAAGCAATGTGGATGAAGACACTATTCACAAATCTTGGATTGGAGATTGGAACTCCAAATACTTTTGGTGACAATATGAGCTCTATTCACTTGCCTACCAATCCAATTTTTCATGCAAGGACTAAACATATTGAAGTACATTATCACTATTTAAGAGAGAAGATTGTGAGCAAGGAGATTCAGTTAACTTATGTGTCCACTCATCAACAATGTGCAGACATTCTAGCCAAAGCATTTAATGGTACAAAGCTTTGCCAGATGAGAATGACAAGGTGCCTGAAGTGGAGGTAATATTTAGCTTTATTGACATTGGTTGGAACATTTTTCTAAGGTTCAATACTGATCATTTGGATTGTTACATACACAGGCTGAATATAAGTTTCATGAGAATCGGCCGAAGAGTGCAAATCGACATCTATCCTTTGTAAAGAACATGTTAAGCATGATGGATTCAAATGAGTTGTCACCATTATTGCCATTACCTCCCCTAGAGTTACCATCAGCCCTCTTACTCAGTGTTTCATCCATGTGCATAGCATGTGGTTTGAATATTGAGGAGAGGGTGAGTTTTATAGTGCACCTTATGCCATGCAACCATGCATGTCACTATATTTGTTTTGTAGCACATTGTCGTGTGTCAGTCAACTGTTTAAGACCTAAATATGGTGTTGAAATACCAAAACATGTGCGGCAAAAAATCTCTAGATTCTTTGATGGTGGATTCAACTTTCACAGAGGTAAGCTTGTCGTGTTGATTAATATTAATAATATTACTTTTTATCCATGGATGTGGCTTCTTGGTTAGTTGTTTGTAAGTAGATATTACTAATTAGGCTGCTACTTGTTACCTATTACTAAGTAGCTGGTTCTTAGTTACTTCTTGCTAAGTATCTATTAGTAATTAGATTATTACTAGTTACTGAGTTGCTAATTCTTAGTAACTTATTAGTATCTATCACTAATTAGCTTGTTACTAGTTAGCTATTACTGGGTTAATAAGTTATTACTAATTTTCTTGCTAACAATTAGCTATTACTAAGTAGTTGGTTCCTAGTTAACCATTAGTAATTAGCTATTACTATTTAGCTTGTTACTAGTTAGTTATTACTAAGTAGCTAGTCCTTGGTTAGTTGTTTGTAATTAGCTATTATTACTTAGCTTGTTACCAGTTAGCTATTACAAAGTAGTTGGTTCTTAGTTAGTTGTTAGTAATCAGCTATTACTACTAAGCTAGTTACTAATTAGCAATTACTAATAAGCTAGTTACTAATTAGCTATTACTAAGTATATGGTTATGGTCAGTTGTTTGTAACTAATTGGAATGTTATTAGTTAGCTATTACTAAGTTGCTAACTTTGGGTTACTTGTAAATAATTAGCTATTAATAATTAAATTGGTACCAATTAGCTATTACTAAGTAGCTAGTCGTTAGTTAGCTTTTAGAAACCGTTATTAATATATTAGCGTGTTACCAATTAGCTATTAATAATTACCTATTACTAAGTAGTTATTACTAAGTAACTATTATTGAGTAACTATTACTAAGTAGCTATTACTAAGTAGCTATTACTAAGTAGCTATTATTAAGTCTTTTCCTTCCAATAATATCTTAATGCTTGCTGATCACTATGTTAGTATATGATCAATGTCTAACCCTCATGATTGTATGCACATTTTGTAAGGTTCCCATTATGGGCAGAAGCCAAGCATGCATTACCCAATTGATGGGAATCCCAGCTTGCATGTTGGATGAAGGTCATATTGGACCATGTAAGGTATTGTAAGGAAAGGGAGTTAGTACCAGGGTCCCCAATTGTGGGGTCCGGGGCAGGGGGGAGCAGCCACGGTTGGGGGGTCCAAGGGGGCCAAAAATTATTTCTATTTGTTAGGTACGTTCAACCGATCTAAGCCGTGTATGGCAATGACGCGGATGGTGGCCGCCCATGCTCTACCGCCCATGTATAGCCGTCCATGGAAGG
Source organism: Ceratopteris richardii (assembly GCA_020310875.1). NCBI lineage: Eukaryota > Viridiplantae > Streptophyta > Polypodiopsida > Polypodiales > Pteridaceae > Ceratopteris > Ceratopteris richardii. The sequence goes on along the minus strand of CM035433.1, from coordinate 55,703,201 downwards.
CCACCCATGATCCTATATATACATGACTTCTGCACCACCTGAGACATCCAATTGAGCCAGCATACCTCTACCTTGTATCTCCCTATCTAGAGTTGTCTAGATCACCATTTAAGCTCTACCTTAAGAGCGCACGGGTGGACAATGCCATCATCTGTGTACTTGCTATTAGTAGAAAATTGTTGAGATTCTCCTATATCTGTTATCTTCTCTGCTATTGCTCCTGTGTTATATTCTGTAACTACTATCTTACATGGTATTAGAGCCATAAGGTTCCAATAGCTTGATAAGTATCACTATTTTAGCCTACTAGGAGACTAGAATATTAGTAGATTATTCAAGTACTTACATGATGGCGTCATCAACGAACACTAGTCTTGGTGCTTCTGCTAATGTTAATGCTGCACCTATTCAAATTCGCCCACCTGCATTCACTGAAGGGAAGCTGGATGGAACGAACTATACACTCTTGAAGCTCAAAATTTCTGCAATTTTGGACTCCTATGAATTACTTGACACTGACATGAGACCAATGGGATTGGATCTAGAGCCTATACCATTTGAATATCTAGAAAATTCAAGATTGATGATTCAGCCCGATCCAGATCTTCTATGAGCTTGAAAGAGGCGAAATGCTGATGCATTATGTGCAATTGTCACTAGTGTAAGTGATTCTATGCTTACTTTAGTTCAACATACTACTAAAGCACATGAGGCTTGGGGCATATTGGCTCGTCAATATGAGATCAAGAACCACACAAGGATACAGAATTTCGAAAATCAATTGGAAAATGAAAATCATTCTAATTTTGAAAAGGCTGATGATTTTATCAAACGGATAAAACATCTTCAAGATCAATTAGCTCCAATTGGTGTTGTTATAGCACTAGAAGAGCTGGCTTGAAGATGTGTACGTGTTCTTCCAACAAAGAATGATGGATTAGTAACAACCCTTAACACTCAGGTAAGACCAACTTCCCTCACATTTGAAGAGTTTTGTGCTATTCTTTTAGAAGAAGAGATGTAGTTGAAGAATCAGCAAACTACAAGTGATGCTGCATTCTTAGCAAATGCAAAAGGTAAAGGCTCTTTTGATGGATCAAAGTAGAAGCCAAAGAAGAAAAAGTTCACAGGAAGTTGCTTATATTGTGAAAAGAAAGAAGCAAGCTGATGAGCGGAATGGGACTATAAAATCATCGTTGAAGAACAAAGAGTCTACAAACAACACAGAGCTAGAACTATGGGTAGCTATTGAAGAGGTATGCTCATCTGCTCAAGCTCGTGTTGATGAACCATGGATTTTAGATAGTGGAGCTTCTCGCCATATGACCAGTAAAAAGGATTGGTATAGTTCCCTAGTGCCTCTACGGGAATCCATCAATGTAGTGGTGGGAAATGGCTCCAAGTGTCCAACGGAAGGAAATGGAACCATCTCTTTTATCACTTCTCTAGGTGTTGAGAAAAAGTTATCCGATGTTCTCTATGTACCTACACTTAAAAGAAATTTCTTGTCAGTTTCTGTAATAATAGATCGTGGACTCGAAGTTCACTTCAATAAGAGTGGTGTAGAAATCATGGATTCATCAGGTAATGTAGTAGGTAAAGGCATAAGACGTGATAACCTATATGAGTTAAGTGCCTTAACTGCTACAGAAGATAAAGATGTAAGCAGGTTATGGCACCAACGATTTGGGCATCTTGGATTTGCAATTTTGAAGGAGATGCAAAGAACAAGGATGGTTGCTCATTTGCCGGCATTTTCAGAGTTGCAGGAACCTTGTGAAGCTTGTATGATGGGCAAGCAACAATGAAAGGCATTTCCAAGAGAAACCAGCAATCGATCTCAAGCTCCTCTAGAGTTGGTACATGATGATCTCTGCGGTAAAATGTCTACACCTGCTTTAGGAGGAACTTTCTAACTTTTGCTGTTAGTCGATGATTATAGTAGAAAGATGTGGGTTTATTTCATTCGATAGAAGGTTGATGCTTTTGAAAAATTTAAAATGTGGCATAAGTATGTGGAAAATGAATCAAGAAGGAAACTAAGAAATTCAGAACAGATAGAGGAGGTGAATTCTTGTCAACAGGATTCAATAATTACTATTAGGAGCATGGTGTGAAAAGGAAACTTACCACAGCTCATACACCTCAACAAAATGGCATTGTTGAGCGTAGGAACAGGACAGTAGTTGAAATTGCTCATTGTATGTTAAAGGCTCAAGACATGCCTGATTCATTCTGGACAGAAGCAGTCAATACAGCAGTCTACGACCTCAATTAAAGCTACACAAAAGCACTGAAGGGGATGACTCCTCAAGAAGCATATTCTCGTAGAAAGCCTTCAGTTTTGCATTTCAGAATTTTTTGTTGTTTCTATGTAATTGGAAGCATTGTTGCACAAAAAAGGTGTCATGCTTCTTATCATCAAATATGAAGAAGTGGATTACCTTTTTAGGAATGATCTCCAAACCAAAATATGTGATATTCACAAAAATAGTTATCTATACAAACTCAGGATGGAGCACATAGAAAGATATGTATAGTGATGGAGTCTCTCTCACTATTCCCACTTAACATGAAGCACATAGAAAAACTCACAGGCGAGAAGAGGTACTGCGGCATACTCTTGAGCATGCAACACACAGAGAAATAGGTATCAATCTTTCCCACTTAGGATGCAGCGTGCAGAAAAAATGCCTATAGTGATGGAGTCCCTCTCACTGTCCCCGACTCAACATATAGCATGCAAAAAAACTCGCAGACGAGACGAGGTACTGCGGCGTACTCTCCAACATGCAGCATGCAAAAAAACCCACGTCATCAATGCTCCACGTAGGGAGTTGGAAAAGCATTCCTACTCTGCAACCCACAGAAATTGCATCAAGCTTTGTAATGTCTTTTCTATCCCAAGGATACATGCTAGTGGTGGCTTCCAAAGTCTGTTTCTGGCTCTTAACAGAGTCAATTTCCCACTTCAACTTAGGCTAATAATATCCAACACAAAGCTTTTGGGTCGACCCTATTCTTGGTAGCATGAAAATTAGGGAACCTGAAGCGCAATGAGCAGAACAAAATACGAGAACTGATTCTTTAGATTTGATCAAAGCCTCCAATTTTGTGTTGGCATGTATGTCTTCCATCGCCCATCAAGACAATCCTTGAAAGATTCGGTCATGACTCATTACAACAACACAGGATCAACAAAATAGCAGCCAAGAAAACTTCTGCCTTGCACGCTCCATAATGAATGCATGCCTCCCAAAGACAACAATTAGCTACACAGAAAAAAGCACAGGTGAGATGAGGTACTATGCGGACTCTCCAACCTACAGCAAGCAGACAAACCCATGTCATGAACACTCGAGCATGCGTAGTGTCGCCTACTACCACCTACTCTCACCCCACCACCTCGCTTTTACTCCTCTTTCAATAACCATTACACGATGTTCAGCTAAGAAGGATCGGGTTTTTCTAGCTAATTAACTATGTCCCGGACATCACTTTTTTGTAACCATTAACATGCTTTCACCCGAACACAAAACAATTTAAATGATATACAAGCAATGCAAAATGTACTTACAATAGTTAAGCCATATATTATGCTCAATGAACTTCTTAAATAACCTAAAATAGAGAGAGACAGAGAGACCAAAATAGAGAGAGAGAGAGAGAGAGAGAGAGAGAGAGAGAGAGAGAGAGAGAGAGAGAGAGAGAGAGAGAGAGAGAGAGAGAGAGAGAGAGAGAGAGAGAGAGAGAGAGAGAGAGAGAGAGAGAGAGCAAAAAAGAGAGAAATAGGAAGAGAGAGAGAGAGAGATAGAGAGGTTGAAAGAGAGAGAAATAGGAAAAGAGAGAGAGAGATAGAGAGAGAGAGAGGTTGAAAGAGAGAGATGAAAGAACTTGGAAAAGCTTGTAGGAGGTAGAAAAGTGAGTTGCAAAGCAACGAAGTTTGGTCTAGCCAATCGGCACAAGACTAGCCCTTGAGCTTATGGAGAGTCAAATAGACCTTATAGGCATGTGATAAGTGCAATAAACTCCACTATGTACTTTGGAGCATGAAGGAGAAAGATTCAATAGAAAACAAATAGGTTCGTGCATCAACTAGCTCAAAAAACTTACTATCTTTGGAAGAGACAATGAACTTCAAATCCTCATGGCAACTAGACTGATTACAATTAGAAAAAATCCTTTTATGAGAGTGATACACATAGGGTTGAGTGTATATAATGCCAAGAGGATAAGGAATAAGCAAAATATGCTATAGGAATGAATCAAACACTCAAGAGTGGTACTTCCTATTTTTCAGGAATACGTAGAGATTGACCCCAAGACAAAAAAACTGAGATTTCTCCCAACCTAGTGCACCAAATTCTATGAAGCTCTACAAGCATAATCTAGACACTAATATCTTTCGAATGACGCATCTTTCATCCAATTTTGAGCTCTATGGAGAGATTATCAACCTCTGCAAGATTACTCTTGGTGAAGAAGATGATGGAGATAATTGAAGGAGGAAGACACAATGATGGTCACAAGTATATGTATATTGCATCCATGTATTGTACAAGTGTTTTGAAGTATTTATATAGACTCTAGAAGAGATCCATGACTCCTACAAGTGGATTTTGAATTAAAATGAAGGTGGGAATGGTTGTTGGAGAGAATCAATTCACTTTGCTACAATCTAGGAAAAGTGAAGTTCTAGTTTGATCTACTTTTAGATGATTGATTGATTGATTGATTGATTGAATGCAACTCAACCACCAAAATTCATGGAATTTGCACTCTATCTTTCTACGTTTACACGTGTAAAGCTCAAGGCTTTTACAATGGTAAAAGATCCATGAAAAATCTTTTTAAAAAAATACAATAAATGAGCACAAGAAAAAGAACTCTCCAACAGATATTCCTTCGACATAATCCAAGCCATAGTTTTTGTTGTAGATCAAATCCATCTGAAGCATAGTGTAAGCTTGATGTTCCAACAACTCCCCCTCAACCTAAAGTATGCTTGAGTCTTCATTCTCTAATAGGTTGAATGCCTACCATAGCTTTGAATCTACAAAGCTTTATTCCATCAAGTGCCTTCGTCATCGTATCTGCTACTTGCTTTTCAATAGAAACAAAAGTATTGTCAATCTCCTTTTCCATGAGCTTCTCCCTAATGAAGTGGTAATGAATCTCTATGTGTTTGGTTCTTGCATGGAAAATAGGGTTTGCTGCTAGATGCATGGAACTTACATTATCTCCAAATATGTGAGGTTTGGAACTCAGAAGTCCCAAATCTGTATACAATCCTTTTAACCATATTGCCTCTTGAGTTGCTATGGTCAGACCTCTATACTGTGCTTCAGTTCAGGATAAAGCAACTGTTGGTTGCTTCTTGGAGCTCCATGACACTAGCTTTGAACCTGCAAACGCTAAGTAACCAGAGGTACTTCTTCTATCATCCTTAGCTCCTGCCCAATCTGCATCTAAATAGATTTTGATATCCACATCTAAAGAGTAAGGATAGAATATACCTTCATTGATTCTACCTTTGAGATACTTAAGTACTCTCTTAGTTGCATCCATGTGTGGTCTTCTCAGTGAGTGCATGAAGTGACTAAGCACTCCGATGTTATATGAGATGTCTGCCCTTGTATGAGTAGCATCTATCAAGCTATGTACCAAAATTTGATACTCTTTAATGTCTTTAATTTTCTCACCTTCATAAATACTAATTTTATGATTCATCTCCAAAGGTGTACCTGCACGTTTTGTGTTCTCCATTTTGAGCTTGAGAAAAAGATCCTGAATCTATCTCCTCTGAGTCAAATACATTCCTTCATTTGTGTATATGACCTGCATACCTAGGAAATATGCGAGCTCACCTAAGTCACTGATTTTGAACTCCTCTTGCATGTGTCTCTTGATCCTTTCAATGCCATTCAAGTCATCACCTATTAGAATAATATCATCTACATATACACATAGATAGATAACCTCATTGTGATCCCTCTTGATGAATAGAGAAGGATGTGAGTTTCTAGGTCTAAACCCTTGATCTTGAAGGTATGTAACCAACCTGTAATTCCAAGCTCCAGGGGCTTGTTTCAATCCATACAGTGCTTTCTTAAGTCTGCAAACATAAGATGGATGATTAAGGTTTTCAAAATCTAGTGGTTGTGACATGTATACCTCTTCACTTATCCAACCATTTAAGAATGCATTCTTCACATCAAGTTGGAGGGGTCTCAATTCCCTACAACATCTACACTTATCAATGTCCTGATTGTAGTCATCTTTGCAACTGGTGAGAATGTTTCCTCATAGTCTATACCATGTGTTTGAGAGCATCCTTTGGCAACTAATCTTGCCTTGCATCTACAAACTGATCCATCTGAATTTTTTTTAACTTTATATACCCATCTACAACCAATTACCTTTTGATTGGATGGCATTGGAACCAATTCCCAAGTGTCCATCTCCTTCAATGCATCTATTTCTTATTTCATGGCCTTTTCCCAATTATGGTTTCCCTTTGCCTCTTCATAGGTTGATGGGTCTTCTGAAATTGAATCTTTTGCGAAGTAGATTGAATGCTTTGTAACAAATGTAGAATCATATCTATACTTTTCTGGTTGTTTCTTCTCTCTTGCTAATCTTCTAGGTGCTTATTTGGAGCATTCTCCAAGCTCTTGCATCTTTGATTTGCCTCTTGACTTCCATAGTTTGTAATCCTCTTGCAACTTGTAAAGATGTTTTGGAAAGGCTACATTTTGGGCAAAATAAAGCATTCCTCCTTCCCAAAAGATGGTGCAGTTAGAGTTGCACATAAATTGTAGCTTTTCATAGTGATTTTTGTGGTCCTATGCAGACATGTTCATTTGGGAATTACCTATACTTTGTGAACTTCATTGATAAATTATGCAGGCATCCATGGGTGTATCCATTGAAAGCAATTTTGGGAATTTATGGGCTTTAAATAGTTCCTCCTTATTATTGAAAATCTATCGACATGTAAATTGGGCACTCCATTCTCATTGAGGGGAGGAATACATGTTTTTTGAGTTTAATGCATTTTTTGATGAGCACCAAGAAAAACATTAGTGTATAATGCCATATGCACCTCCACAAAATGGAGTTGATGACAAGAAAAAAAATAGGTATCTTATGGAATTGGAAAGGTGCATGGTCAAAGTCAGGCTTTACCACATAGCTTATCACTTGAGGCTATTATGTGTATAGTATACATAATTACAAGTACCCCATCAAATCATTAGATTTTATCACTCCATATGATTCTCAACATTGTTGCAAGCCATTTGTTGCTCATTTGCATGTTTTTTTTTGTCAGGCATATGCATTAGTGTGTTATCAACAATGCAAAAAATTGGATGATAAAGTAGTGAAACGTATTTTTGTTGGATAGAGTTCTGAAAGCAAATACTATCATTTGTATAGTTCGTAGAATAAACACATTCTAGTTATCCATGATGTTTTCTTTTTTGTGTAAGATGTTATTCAACCCCTACTTTCATGTACCAAGGATACATTAATTAGCTAGAAGGATGTGCACATGGAACTTTGCTTCTTGTTTTTATAGATGGACAGTCAAGTGCTTGTCCAAATGAGGCTAAGGCTTATAGGTTTCAAATGACAATGTAAATCATTCCATTTTTCATGCAGATTTACATGATGCACTTTTTGATGAGAGGACTCACAAAAAAAAAACTATACCTAAATGATTAGTGCAAACTTTGAGTGATAGCAAGTTAGATGCACCTTTGTTATTTCGTACTTGTTGAAGATCTCATAGTGTTCCTTTGCATCAGATTTGGTAAACCCATTCTAACACATTTAGAATTAGAGATGAATAAATAGTTAGCTGCTGCAATCCTTATTGCAATTTCATGCTTTATCCCTTTGCTAAGCTAATTTCATGCTGCAATTAGACAATATATATCTGAATGTGTGTATGTGTATGTATATGTAATATTGTCTGTATATTTAACAAGATAAATTCATCACTGTGTTGCCTTGCTTTTCCTTGTAATACTTCTTCTAAATCGAATATAATATAGAAGTTTGATTGACAAAGCTATTTCAACTGTATTTCCATGCTTTTCCTTGTAATACTTCTTCGAAATCAAATATAATAGAGAAGTTTGGTTTCTGAGGGAGTGGTTTCTTGCATGTCTTTTTTTTTTGAGAGTACAATAAATGGAAAATGCACACTCACACATCCAACATCGTAAGATAGAGGCATCCATCATGAGAGAGTCATGGACATGCCAAGACTTGTATCACATGCTTTCTCAGAGAGTGGTTTCTTGCGTGTCCCTTTTTTTTGAGAGTACAATGAATTGTAAATGCACACTCACACATCCGACATCTGTAAGGTAGAGACACCCATCATGAGAGACTCATGGACATGTTCATGATCCAAGACTTGTATCACATGGTTTTTAAGGGAGTGGTTTCTTGCGTGTCCCTATTTTTTTAAGAGTACAATGAATTGAAAATGCACACTCATACACCCAACATCATAAGGTAGAGGCACCTATCATGAGAGACTCATGGACATGTCCATGAGTCAAGACTTGAACTTAAGACTTCCTCCTACAGCTTCAACGCGTCAGCCACTAGGACATTTCGGTCTGTCGAATGTCTTAAATTATGTGTAGCGATCAAATTTCGAATGTAAGAAGAATAAAATAGAATACAGTAGACTACAGTACATTACAACATGCCAAAAACTAATCTATACCATGTGTTCGAGAGCATTCTTTGGCAACTAATCTTGCCTTGCATCTACAAACTGATCCATCTGAATTTCTTTTAACTTTATATACCCATCTGCAACCAATTACCTTTTGATTGGATGGCATTGGAACCAATTCCCAAGTGTCCATCTCCTTCAATGCATCTATTTCTTATTTCATGGCCTTTTCCCAATTATGGTTTCCCTTTGCCTCTTCATAGGTTGATGGGTCTTCTGAAATTGAATCTTTTGCGAAGTAGATTGAATGCTTTGCAACAAATGTGGAATCATATCTATACTTTTCTGGTTGTTTCTTCTCTCTTGCTAATCTTCTAGGTGCTTGTTTGGAGCATTCTCCAAGCTCTTGCATCTTTGATTTGCCTCTTGACTTCCATAGTTTGTAATCCTCTTGCACCTTCTAAAGATGTTTTGGAAAGGCTACATTTTGGGCAAAATGAAGCATTTCTCCTTCCAAAAAGATGGTGCAGTTAGAGTTGCACATAAATTGTAGCTTTTCATAGTGATTTTTATGGTCCTATGTAGACATGTTCATTTGGGAATTACCTATACTTTGTGAATTTCATTGATAAATTATGCAGGCATCCATGGATGTATCCATTGAAAGCAAATTTTGGGCATTTATGGGCTTTAAATAGTTCTTCCTTATTGTTGAAAATCTATCGACATGTAAATTGGGCACTCCATTCTCATTTAGGGGAGGAATACATGTTTTTTGAGTTTAATGCATTTTTTAATGAGCACCGGGAAAAACATCAGTGTATAATGCCATATGCACCTCCACAAAATGGAATTGATGACAAGAAAAAAAATAGGTATCTTATGGAACTAGAAAGGTGCATGGTCAAAGTCAGGCTTTACCACATAGCTTATCACTTGAGGCTACTATGTGTATAGTATACATAATTACAAGTACCCCATCAAATCATGAGATTCTATCACTCCATATGATTCTCAACATGGATGCAAGACATTTGTTGCTCATTTGCATGTTTTTTTTGTCAGGCATATGCAATAGTGTGTAATCAAGAATGCAAAAAATTGGATGATAAAGTAGTGAAACGTATTTTTGTTGGATACAATTCTGAAAGAAAATACTATCATTTGTATAGTTCGTAGAATAAACACATTCTAGTTAGCCATGATGTTTTCTTTTTGTGTAAGATGCAATTCAACCCCTACTTTCATGTACCAATGATACATTAATTAGCTAGAAGGATGTGCATGGCACTTTGCTTCTTGTTTTTATAGATGGACAATCAAGTGCTTGTCCAAATGAGGCTAAGGCTTATAGGTTTCAAATGACAATGTAAATCATTCCATTTTTCATGTAGATTTACATGATGCACTTTTTGATGAGAGGACTCACACAAAAAAAAAACTATACCTAAATGATTAGTGCAAACTTTGAGTGATAGCAAGTTAGATGCACCTTTGTTATTTCGTACTTGTTGAAGATCTCATAGTGTTCCTTTGCATCAGATTGGTAAACCCATTCTAACACATTTAGATTTAGAGATGAATAAATAGTTAGCTGCGGCAATCCTAATTTCAATTTCATGCTTTATCCCTTTGCTAAGCTAATTTCATGTTGCAATTAGACAATATATATCTGAATGTGTGTATGTGTATTAGACAATATATATCTGAATGTGTGTATGTGTATGTATATGTAATGTTTTCTGTATATTTAACAAGATAAATTCATCACTGTGTTGCCATGCTTTTCCTTGTAATACTTCTTCTAAATATAATATAATATAGAAGTTTGATTGACAAAGCTGTTTCAACTGTATTTCCATGCTTTTTTTGTAATACTTCTTCGAAATCGAATATAATAGAGAAGTTTGGTTTATGAGGGAGTGGTTTCTTGCGTGTCCTTTTTTTTTGAGAGTACAATGAATTGAAAATGCACACTCACACATCCAACATCGTAAGATAGAGGCATCCATCATGAGAGACTCATGGACATGCCAAGACTTGTATCACATGGTTTCTCAAAGAGTGGTTTCTTGCGTGTCCGTTTTTTTGAGAGTACAATGAATTGAAAATGCACACTCACACATCCAACATCATAAGGTAGAGGCACCCATCATGAGAGACTCATGGACATGTTCATGATCCAAGACTTGTGAATCACATGGTTTTTAAGGGAGTGGTTTCTTGCATGTCCCTATTTTTTTAAGAGTACAATGAATTGAAAATGCACACTCACACACCCAACATCATAAGGTAGAGGCACCTATCATGAGAGACTCATGGACATGTCTATGAGTCAAGACTTGAACTTAAGACTTCCTCCTACAGTTTCAACGCGTCAGCCACTAGGACATTTCGGTCTGTCGAATGTCTTAAATTATGTGTAGCGATCAAATTTCGAACGTAAGAAGAATAAAATAGAATACAGTAGACTACAGTACATTACAACTTGCCAAAAACAATATTCGCTAGACCCTCCTCGTCTGTTGCATTGAATGCCAACCATCGCCCATCACAGAGTATGCCGTTAAGGGGTCCGACAGCATCAGTACGGAGCTGTAGTTGATGTAGCCGATGGCGTCACATCCCTACAGAGTTCCACATTGCATAGAATTGCATGGAATGAATGTAATATGGTAGAATGGAAACTGATTAGACCTTCCTCGAATCGTGCAACGAAGAAGGACGTGGTCATGTAGTACGAAAGATGACGAAACCTGACTCCAAGAAGAATGCAGAGCGATGGATTTTTGATATCGTTTTCATGCAAAGTACGATCTCAAATCCGTGAACAAACTCAGTTCGATCTTATTTCTTTTGCAGATATGTTAAAAAATTGATGACTTTGTAACTTGCATAACCCTTGAATCGCGAGAACACACATACACTTACATGTTTTGCATACACTCACACACACATACACTTACATGTCATGATAATATACAATTACATGTGTTACCTTCTAGCTGCTATATCCATTTTTCTATATGTATATACACTAATCAGTTCTTGGTTTTTCTATATGTATATACACTATTATCCATATCATAAGGTGGCACTAGATAGGTCTATCGTTGCAGGCTAAACCTTTCTTATGCGGAAATCCTTCGATCACGAAGCAAGCGATGGAAAATTTCTCTTTTCTCTTGCAACATCATCGGATTTCATGAATCTCAGTTCTGGAATCAACACTTTCAAATCCTCAATCGTGACACACAGGATCTAAGATATTTGTTAATATGTCCAAGCCGCGTAACCAAAGTCGTATGGTGCTTTGAGCTTTAAGGAGGAAGTTCTGAGTTCAAGTCTTGGCTGGACATGTATCTATGAGTTCTTCACAGATAGGTACCTCTACCTTATGTGAGATTGGATGTGTTCGTGTGTTTACGATTCGTTGTAAACTCAAAGAAAAAAAAAATTAAGTTACAACGTACCCTCATACGACTGATAAACTAAAGCTAATGGCGAGCTTTACCTGTCGAGCAGCTACTTTCAACTGAAGACTTCATTCATCCTTTCAGTATATCAAATATTGAAAGTCATGAGAGCATTGAAATTCATGAAGGCTGTCTACAACTCACTGACAACATACACGTTGACTCAAAGCTTTAGATTCGGATTTTTCCTCTCTCATTTTCATCTTTTTCATTCATGGAGGTTATTTTGGGCGTTAGATGAGCTCGTCGAAACTGTTTATGAGTCTAAGATGTCGTTTGCAAGCAACTGAACTGTGAAAATTCAACTTTAAACTCGGATGTCCAAATAAAAAGTGATAACGAATGTAAAAACCCAATCATATCCTCTGACCCAAAAACATCATCAAAATTATAGTAGTAGATAAAATCATACGTAGAATACTATTGAAAAGTCATGAACCTCGCATAGATATTGTCTCATCATTGTGCCTATATAACCAAGGTAATACAAGATGCTAAACCTTCTTGTTTTGAAGATGCAATTAAAAAATATAGTTGAGAAAAAGCTATGGATGATGAGATGGCTGCCCTTTATGGAAACAATACATGGGAGATGGTTCCATTGCTCCAAGGAAAGAAAACCATAGGATGTAAGTGGGTTTACAAGGTAAAGCACAATATTAATGGTAGCATAAGTAGGTACAAAGCACAATTGGTAGAAGAAGGATATGCACGGACATATGGCATTGATTATGAGGAAACATTTATCTCTGTAGCCAAAATGTCTACTGTCATAACACTTGTTGCATTAGCTACAACAAAAGGATGGACTTTGCATCAGATGGATGTAAAGAATGCTTTCCTACATGGTGAGTTACAAGAAGAAGTATACATGGACTAGACACAAGGATATGAAGATTCAAAGCACCCAGAATATTTTTGTAGGCTGCAAAAGGTGTTGTATGGGCTTAAACAAGCCCCTTGTGCTTGGCATGCAAGGATTGCTAACTACTTAACCACCATTGGTTTTTCTATGTGTGATATGGATCATTCACTATATGCAAGGAAGGGTGATGATGGCATCACAATTGTGGCTATTTATGTTGATATCTTGATTGTAGGAGGCAACAACGAAGCAAGCATTAAAGAGGTAAAGCAACTCCTTATGCAAGGATTTGACATGAAATATCTTGCTATATTGCACTATTTCTTGGGCATTGAGTTTATACATACAAAAACAAGTACATGGATTTTGCAAAGGCAATATGCCTTGAGTATGATGTAGAAGTATGGTATGGATGATTGTAAGAAAATTTCTATGTCGTTTGATCAAAATTTGAAGTTGCATACTACATTAGGTGAAGCATTGGAAAATGCTACTATGTATAGGAAAATTGTGGGAAATTTGATGTATCTCATAGTTACAAGGTCTGATCTAAGCCACAATGTTGGAATTGAAAGTAAATTTATGTAGGTTCTCAGGAAGCCACATTTAGATGCTCTGAGATGCACTCTACGTTATGTTAGTGCTACTTTGCATTATGCATTGTTTTATGGAGCTCGTGTGGGTTTGCAAGTTCATGGATAGACCGATGTAGATTGGGCTCATAGCATTCGAGATAGAAGATCTACTAGTGGCCTTCTATTCTCACTTGAGAGTGCAGCTATTACATGGAGCAATAAGAAGCAACCCACTATTGTTTTCTCAATTATAGAGGCTGAGTATAGAGGTGTTGCAATGGCAGCATGTGCGGGATCATGGTTAGAGATGCTACTTGCAGATTAAGGTGTGGAAGTGCAAAAGTCTATCACCATCTATTGTGATAATCTTAGCAGCATACAATTAGCATAGAATCCTATTTTTCATTATAGAAAACGCATATTGAGGTTCATTATCACGTCATCAGAGAGAAGGTATTAGCAGATGATATTGATCTTGTTCATGTGAGAACGGATGAGCAAGTTGCTAATATTTTCACTAAAGCACTTGAAGCAGAGAAGCTGAAGAAGTTTCAAAAGATGCTTGGATTATGGGACATGACGTTGAGCTTGAGGGGGAGCATTGAGATATCAAGCTGAACATGTGATGATCTAGAATGACACATATCACTTTTTCATTTCTTTGATATGTATAGTGTTCACACCAATAATGTCAGGTTTACTTCATTGAGCTTTAATTGATTTATCTATCAATAGTGATGGCACATTTGTTTCTTACCAGCTCACTCATTCATGGACATTAGGATTTTCCCTTGTTTATTGTTCTTTATATATTGCACTTGTTGTATGGTTGTTTTTAAGGCCATTTTTGTACATTTCTTTTATGTAATAGAAGAAGAAGAAGAAGAAGATCAATCTTCCTTGCCTCAATCTATGTGTGCTTCTCTTTGATTGTGAGAGTGTGTGTGTGTGAGTTCTCTTCCTTATCTCCTTCTTTGTGATAGTGTGCAGGTTGAAAAAGGCATTATTTGGTTTGAAGCAAGCACCATGTGCTTACTTTGAAAAGATACATGCCTACTTGATTGCACATGGCTTTGAGAATAGTCCAATTGAGAACACCCTATATGATAAGCATGCAAATGATGTGCTTCTAATCATTTTTGTCTATGTTGATGATATGTTGCTCACTGGTCCTAATGAAAAACATATGGCTAATTTTAAGGCTAATTTGCATGCCTCATTTTAGATGTCAAATTTTAGGGCATTTGCATCATTATTTGGGCATTCAATTTATGCAAGTTGATGGAAGAATAGCTTTCTATCAAACAAAATATATTGACATATTATTGCAACATTTTGGCCTTGAAGATTGCAAACCTTTTGCAACTCCTATAGAAACACATTTATGGTTGAGTCTTCATGATGCTTGAGATGCATTTTATGCTATTCTCTATCAATAGGCTATTGGATGCTTGATTTACTCATGCATTACCCGACGTGTTATTCAATTTGTTTTCTCATAGATGAGCAGGCTTATGCATTATCCAGATGTCAAGCATTGGCAGGTGGTTAAACGCATATTTTGCTACTTGAGTGCTACTCGACTAATTGGATTGTTTTATCCCAAGGGGGGATCACTATGGCCAGATTTACATGCTCTTTTTTGGCTCTTACTCGGCTGGTAGCTATGACACTCTTGTGTCCATAAGTGGTTTTTGCTTCATGCTTGGTATCTCATGCATATCTTGATTGAGCAAAAAGCAGCTTACTATGGCCACTTCTAGTTGTGAGTCTGAGTATAGGGTAGCTTTCACAATAGCTATTGAGTGTGTGTGTGTGTGTGTGTCTCATATGCCTTATGGCTGATTTGGGTGTTGAATAGTCTTCTACCACCACCATCTTTACTCAGATTTAGAGCACATTGGGAGTTGTGAGGAACCCTGTGTTCCATGCTTGCACTAAGTATGTTGGGGTGCACTATCATTATGTCAGGGAGAAGCTCTTTTCTGGAGAGATCATTTTGGCATATTTGCCCACACAAGAGAATGTTGTAAATTTTTCACCAAGGCTCTACCTAAGGAGAAGTTTGAAGTTTTTTGCAAAGATTTGGGAATACTTCCTTTTGTGGATTGATACCACATAGCTTAGCACTTCCTTATACATGAGTACTAGGTTCTTGTTCATCACATCACTTCTAGGGGGATTTGTTAATATATTTCCCTAGTGATGTGTGTGAACACACTAGGACCACTAGGGAACTTTTTTCTCTTTTAACGAGGTTCTTCTCCCCAGCTTGTATATATGCCTATAAACCTGATATTTTACTTATCTTCTCTTGGTAATACATTCAATATTGTGTAGTGTGCTCTAAGCTTCTTCTTCTTCCTTGTGTTGTTTGCATGCTTCTGCACACCTCAAACTCCAACAATCTCTACACACTTGTAAAAATAGAGCGATGAGATTTCAGATCAATTTTATTCATTACTTGTCTATTTTGTTCTCTACACCTTCTTCTACAAAGTCACTAGACTTGCAAAGATTGGTTCTCACTCTGCAGAAGTCCAATTCTTATTAATAAGGGCTCATCGGAAATATATCTTATGTGTATAACTTCTTGTAGCATTTGGATTTATAGTTGTTGAGAAAACATGTCTTAAGCTCTCAAGGTCATTCTTTGCACACTCTTCAAAGATGAGATCACCAGCTATCAATGCTAATCTTATAATTTGAGCATAACTTGATTATAAATATGATTCTTGTGCATACTAGCTATTTATCCCTATAAGACACCATCCTCTAAGAAGGAATGTAGCCAATTGTCATTAGTTTGAGAGCACTGAGCATTTGAAGTGGCAAGTTTCACCATAAATAGCAAGTCTCAAGCACTACTTTTTTTTATCAAAATAATCTCTTTTGGATCAGTTGTTTCTTAATAATCTTGCAACTCACCTTGTGTGTTTTATTGCATCAACTTGAAGCTTATAAGGTAACCTCCTATGTAAATATGGTGGTAATGATTCCCCTTTGGGATAAAACAATACAAGTAGCAAAGTACCATTCAAGTAGCCAAAGATACACTTAACTACCTACCAATGCTTGACACATGGGCAATGCACAAGCTTGCTCATCTAAGAGATAGCAAATTGAACATCAAGCCATGTTATGCACAAGTAATTCAAGCATCCAGCAAGCGGCTGATAGAGAACAATATCAAATGCATCTCCAAGAGTTTTGCAATCTCTAAATCCAAAATTTTGCAATAAAGTTTGAATATATGTTTTTGATACAAAGTTATTCCCCCATCAACTTGCATAAACTCAATGCGTAAACAATGATGAAAATGCTCCAAATCGAACATCTTAAAATAGGCAAGCAAATAAGCCTTAAAATCAGCAATATGCTTCTCATTAGGACCAATGAGTAGCGTGTCATCAACATATACAATAATGACTAGAATTACATCATATACATGCTTCATATATAAGATTATTTTAGTTGGAGTGTTCTCAAAACCATGTGCAATCAAGCAGGCAAGTATCTTTTCATACCAAGCATCTAGCGCTTGCTTCAAACCATATATGCCTTTTTCAAATTGCAAAATTTGTTTTTATGCCCTTTGTACACAATACCACGGGGCTCAAATACATACACTTCTTCATGTAAATCACCATTGAGATATGTTGTTTTAATGTCCAACTGATGTACATTCTGACCATGTTGAGATGTAAGTGCACAGATGCTATGAACAATGGTCATTTGGCAAGTGGGTGCAAAAGTCTCAACAAAATAAATTCCTCTATCTTGTGTATAAGCTTTTGCAACAGTCCTAGTTTTATATCTATTGATTGATCCATCAAGCTTAGGTTTCAACTTGTATACCCATTTAGCACCAATGCCGTATTGCTTGGAGGCAAATCACATAAAGGCCAAGTATCATTCTTCATTATTGCATCATATTTTGATTGAATAGAAACCATCCAATTTTTTGAATTTTGTGCTTCATCAAAAGAAACAGGTTCATTCCCATCACAAAGACTAGAGGCAGCCATAACATAGAAATCTCATGTAAAGGAAGCATTATGAGAGCTTGAATGACTATGATATGATAGAGGTGCATATAATTTGCTATCTCTCAAAGTTTGCACTAGCCATTTGGGCTTAGTTTTTTCATCCTCTATATAATGATCTCCATCATCATGTGGGCCCTGTAAAGGCTATGAAATTTCCTCATTTGGAGTAGCACTTTACTATCCATCTATGAAAAGAGGCAACAACATATCATACACATCTCGAGAGCTAACTAAAGTCTCCTTGGTACATAAAAGTAATGGATTAAATGGTTTTCTCACAAAAACAAGATCATGGCTAACCAGAATGTGTTTAGTGTGTTGATGATAGAAACGATAGCCTTTGCTTTAAAAAATATACCCATCAAAAATACATTTCACTATTTGATCATCCAATTTCTTGCATTATTATCAGGAACTAATGCATATGCCAAACAACCAAAGACACATAAATAAGCAACAGATGGCTTGCGACCATGTCAAGCCTCATATAGAGTGATAGAATATAGTGCTTTGGTGGGACACTTGTTAAGTACATATGGTGCACACATAACAAAGTCAATCTAGAAGCCATGTGATAAAGCCTGACTTTTGATCATACACCTCACCATCTCCATGAGATACATGTTCTTTATTTCAACACCTCTATTTTATTGAGGTGTATAGGGCACTATACACTAACGTTTTATCCCATTTCAATAAAAAATGCATTAGAATAAGAAGACATATATCCCCTCCCTCAATCTAAATGGAAGGTGCCCCTTTTACATGTTGATAGATTTTCAACCAAATCTAAAAAATGTTTGATGCACATAAACACTTCCGACTTTTCTTTGAATGGATACACCCATGCATGCCTCGACAATTCATCAATAAAATGCAGGAAGTAAATGTACTTCCCAAAAGAAGTTGTCTGCATGGGACCACATGCATCACTAAGAACAAGATACACTTTCTGAGTAGCTTGAACTAAACCATCTTTTGGGAAGGAGGAACACTAAACTTTGCCCAAAATATAGCCTTCACAATCATGTTTACAAGATTCCTCAAGTATGGGTGGAGAGGAGACTATTTTAGATTTCTCTAGGCATAGCAAAATACCAAAATTGAGATGACCAAAGTTTGCATGCCAATGCTTTGCATCTAAGATATCCTGAGAATCTTGAAGCGCACAGGTTGAATCATTCACAAATTTTGCATAATCTATGATCTTACACAACCCACCATGTAAAATTCAAGAAGAAATGATCACATTTCCATGTTAAAGATAATTAAATATACATCTGTCATCAATGAGTTTGACAACCAAGCCAATCTTGGCTAATGCAAAAATTGACAACAAATTTTTCTTCATCCTTGGTACATACAAAACATCTGACAATGTAAAAGAACTCCCATCAGCAATAGTCAGAATGATCTTACCAACTCCCATTACATGATAAGAGGAGTTCTTAGCACATGTGACAATATTCCCTCTAGGGGGAGACTCAAGTGAAATAAAGAAAGTGTGTTGCAAGGTATGTTTGGTTGCCCCACTATCACATTACCAAAGATCTCAGTTTACTATAGACATACACTTATCATGAGAAGATGGGTCATCATTGCAAATAGTAGTAAACATCCATTCTTTATTCTGCACAAGATTAGAAAACTTTGTCTTCGGTGTAGAGGCCTCTACAACAACCATTCCAACTTGTATTTCATGTGCCTCTTTTGTACCTAGTTTTGGAAAACTCTTTATGACTTAATCATTTCCTTTATAGTATTTGCAAAGTAATTTCTACTTTTTTGTTTTCTTCAAATCTTTTTCTTCCATCTTTGACTGTGCAACATTAGTAGGTTTTTCCTTACTAGTATATGAGCTTCATTTACCGTTGCTCTTCTAACTAGCTAGGAAAGCTTGATCTGCAACAAGCATAATGGACCTCTTCGGCCTAGACAGATCTTCTTGCAACAAAATAGAGACTAAATCCTCAAATGTTAAGTTGTTTGGATTACCTTTCATCATCAATCAAAGAGTAGAAGTAAAACTCTAATAGGAATCTAGAAGACCATTTAGAAATGTCTGCACAAGTGAACTATCTGGCAAGACTTCATGAATAGAAATCAAGTGTATGTTCAAATATTTGATCTTTGTGAAGCAATTTTTCATAAAATCTCATTCATTCATATGCTCAATCTCCAATTCTTTTTAGAGATAAGCAATATGAGCCTCATTTCTTGCCTAGTATTAAGTGATAAGTGTATCCCAAGCATCATTTTCTATTTTGCAAGAGTGAAGGTAAGGGACAATGGCACATTTGACATAAAAACCTATCAAATGCATGTGCCTGAGCATCTCTCCCATCCCAACGAAGTTGCTCCATAGTAGGTGCAGCAAGAACCATAGCACGAATGGTAATTTGATGATCATAATTTCCAACACCATTTGCTTCACCTTCAATAACTATATATCCAAGTATAGTAGGTTGTTTCTCAACACCCTACACTATATTCCACAATTCTTTTTGCTACCAACACATGATGCATCATATATGGCCATAATGGGTAATTAGTACCATCCATTCTATCCTCAACAACCAATATATAGAATACATCATTGCTTTTAGCCATGGCCACTAACTAAAATACCTTGATGTAGAAAAATGACTATATCTCAAAAATTTGAACAAAACGACCTTGTTGAGCTGTGCTAAACGTGTACCAGACTTTGAGAACCTTGTGTTGGTGAACCAAAACTTGTATATGTGTTTGGAACAAAAAGACAAAATTACCTGCATTAGCACTATGATAGTGCATTCAGACGCTAAAAAGACCTCACATTGAAATTTTGGCGCCATAGAAGGGAGTTGTTTTGATTCCTAATCATCTTCAATATGCTCACCAATTTTAGTGCAATTCTCAGAATATGTATGGAGGAGAGTTGACGATGCCCTAGATGAAGCAATGGCATGCTCTGATACCAATTATTAGAGTTTGGGGTCTCTAGAAGCCCACAAAAAGCACACGGAGGAAGAAGAAGCTTAGAGCACAACACAACACTAAAGAATTAGCAAGTCAATTTAAGATAAGTAATCCATTAGGATTATAGGCATATTTTCAAGCGAGGGAAAAAACCTCCTAAAGAGGGAAAAAGTGCCCCGTTGGTCCTAAGTGTGTTCATACGCATCACTAGCAAAATATCTCAACACTTTGAGAGTGGTGCAACCAAACATATTATCTTGCAATGTTATTTTTTCACTTCACTTGAGCCTAATCCTATAAGGAATAATGCCACATGTGCCAATAGTTCCCTTTATTATGTCATGGGAGTTGAAAAGATCACTTTGAATATTGCTTATGGTAGATCTTTGACATTCTCAAATGACTTATATGTGCAAGGGATCAAGACAAATCTAATACTAGCCAAGATTGGCTTGGTTTTTAAATTTATTGATGATTGTTACAATTTACGATCTCTTGAATGAGGATGACTCTTGGGATTAAATTTGTTACAATTTAGGATCTCTTGAATGAGGATCTCTTGAATGAGGATGGCTTGGTTTTTAAATTTGTTGATGATAGTTACAATTTAGGATCTCTTAGGATTTTATGTCATGAGGATGACTCCACATGTTTAGCTCATCATTCTCATGCTATTTCAGATGTAAAACTTTTGAATGCATGGTTTGTTCATGTAAATTTCGTGTCTTTTCTACACTTACAAAAGTGACTCAAAATTGAGCCTTCTAAGCATGTCTTTTAGGGATGTATTTTGGGTAAAATGTAATGTGCTTCCTTTCCCGAAGATGGTCTAGTTAGAATTGCACATAAATTGTAGCTTGTTCATAGTGATTTCTATGGTCCAATGCACACACCTTTATTTGGGAATCACCTATGCTTCTTTATTTGCATTGATGAAAATTCTAGGTGTGCATGGGTTTATCCATTGAAAAAAGTCCAAAATTTTTTTCTATTTTAAATTGTTCATGGCTATGGCTGAATTCTATCAGCATGTAAAATGGGAACCCTCCATTTTGATTGAGATGGGGGGTATATGTCTTTTGAATTTAATGCATTTTTGGTTGAGCATGGGATACATCAATGTATAGTGCCATATAAACCTCACAAAAATGAAGTTGCTAGGAGATAGAACATGTTTCTCGTGGAAATGGCAAAGTGTATGGTCAAAACTCAAGATTTACCACATAGATTCTAGGTTAAGGTTTTTATGACTTGTATCTCATCATGGTTGGAATGTACATCAACTGGAAATCTAAAAAACATTCATGAATGGTGATTTGCATGAAGAACTGTATATATTTCAAACCTCTAGTTTTGTGGAGAAAGGGCATGAAAAATAATTAGCATGTTGAAAAAGGAATTGTCTGGATTGAAGCATGTACCATGTGCCTGCAATGAAAATAACATGCCTCCTTGCTAGCACACAAATTTGAGAACAATCAAACTAAGAGAGCCTTATATGTCAGGCGTGAAAATGAATAACTTCTAATCATCGTTACATATGTTGATGACATGCTCCTCAATGGTTCTCACAAGAACCATATTGTTGAATTTTAGGATAATTTGCATGAATCTTTTGAGATGTCAAATTTGGGGCATTTGCATCATTATTTTGGCATTCAATTATGCAAGTTGATAAGGAAATAAATTTGTGTTACATAAAATACATTCCTACTTTATCATACCATTTTGGACTTAAAGATTGCAAAATTATTTCCACTCCCACGGAAACATGTTTACATTTGAGTCTTTATGATGCTAGGGAAGCGTTTGATGTTGTTTTTCTATCAATAGGCTATCATACGCTTGATTAACTTATGTCTCTTAGATGATTAGGTTTTATGCATTGCCTAGGTGTCAAACATTGAAGGTAGTTAAGTGCATCTTTCACTATTTTAATGGTACATGACTACTTGGATTGTGTTACCATAAGGGGGATCATTACAACCAAATTTACACACTTTTTTTAACTCAGATAGGGATAGTTACTATGACACTCGCGTGTGGACCAATGGTGTTTTACTTCATGCTTGGTAGCTCATGCATATCTTGGTTGAGTAAGAAGAAGACTAATTTCAGCATTTATATTTGTGAGGGCAAGTATAGGGTAACTTTCACAATGACTATTGAGTTTGTGTGGCTCAGATGCCTTTTGGATTATTTAGGTGTTGGCTAGTATTCTACACCCACATCTTTATTGATAGTGAGAGCACATTGCGAGTTGCAAGGAAACTTGCATTCCATGCTTGCACAAAGCACATTGAGGTGCACTATCATTTTGTTATGGAGAGACTCTCTATGAGAGAGATGAGTTTTGCTTATGTGCCCACATAGGTAATCTTGTAGAACTTTTGAGAAATTATGTACCAAGGGAGAGAGTTTTAATCTTTTCACAAAGCTTCTTCTTCTTCCTTCTCGTGTGCTTCCAAAGTCCTTTGACTCCAGCATATTAACATGAAGTTCTTATCTACTTTTGAACTTATCATTGTAAGTGCCTTTTATTATTGATAGCGTATATCAATATGCAATGCAATATATGTGTGAAAGGGTTCTTTTATAGGAAAGTATGAAGCAGAAAACAAATGTGGGAATCGGTGAGTATTTCTTTGGATTTATACAAGCATTATGAAAAAATTAATGGAGCTACACAATTCTTCAAGGACCTTCCTTTTTTGAAATTTAGCAGCTTAACAAATGTGGGAATCGCTGAGTATTTCTTTGGATTTATACAAGCATTATGAAAAAATTAATGGAGCTACACAATTCTTCAAGGACCTTCCTTTTTTGAAATTTAGCAGCTTTGATGATGAAATTTGGTGTCTCAAGGAATCAAGTGGTTGTTTGGGTCACCTTTAGTAATGATCTATATGTTTTTTAAATATTGTGTTTGTAAGGAGCCTGATTAGTGCAAATTACTCATTTTCCATTCTAATCTAGATGGGGGTATATGTCTTTTTGAGTTTAATGCATTTTTGGCTGAGCGTGGAATACATCAGTTCATAGTGCCATATACACCTCAACAAAATGGAGTTCCTAGGTAGAACATGTTTCTCATAGAAATGGAAAGGTGTATGGTCAAGACTTGAGCTTTACCACATAGCTTTTGGCTTGAGGTTGTTATGTCTGGATCATATGTACTTAACATGTCTCCCACTGAAGCAATACAATCTTTCACTCCATATGATGCTTGGCATGATCCTAGGCTATCTATTGATCAATTTTTTGCTTTTAGTTGTCTGACATATGCATTCATGCTTGAACAACAATGTAGAAAATTGAATGATAATGCGATCAAATGGGCACCCTTCATTCTAATGGAGCGGGCAAGTATATGTGTATGAGTGTGGAATAAATCAGTGTAGAGAGTCATATACACATTAAAAAAAATGGAGCTCTATGGAGGCAAAACATATTAATCATGGAAACGGCAAGGTGTATGGCCAAAAGTAAAGCTTCACCACAACTTCTAGCTTGAGATAGTTATGTGTGCATCATATTTATTTAAGAGTTTGCCCACCAGATCATTGTAGTTTCTCAATCCATTTATGTTCGGGCATGGTTGAAGGTTATGTGTTTCTCATTTTCACGTTTTACTTTGCGTAGCATATGCATTAGGGTGTGAACAACAATGTACATCATTTGTATCATCCACATATTAAAACACATTATACTTAGTTGTGATGTTGTTTTTGTGGAAGATGCAATTCAAACCTTACTTTCATGTACCAAGGAGACATCAATTAGCTCAAGGGATGTACATGACACTTTTCTTCCTCTTTTTACAGGTGGAAATTCAAGTGTTGGTCCTAATGAGGCAATTTCTTAGCCTTTACAAGTTTTAAATTATGATGCACATCATTTCATTTTTTATACAAATTTTCATGATGCACTTATTGATGACAAAGTTTGCACAGAAGAGGCAAAAAATATGCCTAAATGGCTCATGCAAAATATACATTATAGAAAATTAGATGCACCTTTGTCATATTGTACTCATTGGGGCTCTCATAATGCTTCTTTTGCATCAAATTGTTATGCAATGGTGGTCTCTCGTCTATGTGATGAGACATTTGTGGTCTCTAGTCTATGTGATGAGAGTTGTCCTATTTCTTTTGAAGAAGCACAAAATTCAAAAACTTTGATGGCTGCTATGAAATCAAAATATGATGTTATCATGAAGAATGATACTTTGCCTACGAGCAAAAAGGCCATGGGCACTTAATGGGTATATAAGCTGAAATTTAAGCTTCATGGAACAATTCATAGGCATAAGACTACACTTGTTGCCAAAGTTTATGCTCATGATAAGGGTATTGATTTTGATAAGACATTTGCTTCCACATGCCAAATGACCATTGTTCATAGTATCTATGCACTTGCAACTCATCATGGTTGGAATATACATCAATTGGACATTAAAAATGCATTCTTGAATGGGGATTTATATGAACAAGTGTATGTATTTAAGTCCCATGGTTTTGTGTAGAAAGGGAATGAAAATGATTTAGCAGGTTGAAAAAGAAATTGTATGGATTGAAGCAAGCACTATGTGCTTGGTATCAAACGAACATGCCTACTTGTTAGCACACAAATTTGAGAACAATCCAATTTCAAGCACCTAATATGTGAATCATGAAAACGATGTACTTCTGATCATTGTTATATATGTTTATGACATGCTGCCAATGCTCCTTATGACTCATGGTTTTTGCTTCATGTCTGGTAGCGCATGCATATCTTGGTTGAGCAAGAAGAATTCTCCTTTGGGAACTTCTAGTTGTAAGGCTGAGTATAGGATACCTTTCAAAATGATTGTTGAATTTGCATGGCTGAGATGCTTTATGGATGATTTGGGTGTTGTTCAGTATTCTACCACCATCGTCTTTAGTAATAGTCAACAAACATCGGTAGTTGCAAGGAAGCTTGCTTAAAATATTTTATGATACGTGCACTTTGGTAGCTATTATGATCCATATGTACTGCAACAACTTTTCTTTTTAGGCAAAAGAATTTCCAATTGTCAGAAGTCCCCAGCTTTTAGACGTTATAGAGTGTTTCTCATGGAGGGCAACAAGATTAAAAGCAAGTGCCTCCCATGAGAGGGATTAAAGGTTTATCAACCTTTTTTCTGATGTTCTCTAACGTATTTTAAGCAACCCCTCCTTTGTGAGATTCGGAGGGTCCCATGGGTGCTAGGCCCATTCACATGTACAATTGTTGTTTCTATTAGTTGAAGCTTGGGAGGGTAGGCTTTGGCCAAACTTCCTTTTGAAAGTATTCCAACAAAGTTTTATCAACCCCCAGAAACAACATTTTCTCTTGCGTGTAACCTATGTGGTGTATAGGTTTCTAGTAAGAAAGCTTTTTACATACAGGTTATGAAAATTTACTTTAGTTGTGTTTGTGGCAATGGTTTTCTGGCCATTTCATTTCTTTCCTTGAATGCAATCGATAATATGTCCTGTGCTTTGAGTATAACGTATATGGGGGTACCGTACTAATATCCTTCTCAATGTCAGTTTACAACTAAAACAGTGTTGTTCTCTTAGTTGCATAGTAGCCTGTTAAACATTATGGAAATTTCTGAAATAATCAAAATATGATTCTAAACTTTTGACATACATACTGCTTATAGAATATACAAAAAGAAAATTTGTAGATTACTTAATTATGGTCTGTTAATTATAACACAATGTGGTGCTTCAGAACACACAACAAAAAGTTAGGGTAGTTTAATATGTGTGTGTGTGTGTGTGTGGGTGCTCAGTTATTGGTGGCAAAGTACTATCCTTCACCAATTTGTCATGGGCTAAGCTCATCAATGACCATACGCAAAAAAGACTAGTAACAGACTAGACATATTGGTACATTTTTTGCCTACCACAAGGTGTTCAAGGATGTGGTAAGGATGACTTGGGCTACTCTTTTGCTTATATACATCATCTCCATTATTAAAGAGGAGGTAGCTAGAGCGTCACTCTTAGATTCTTCTTTGGTGGAAGGACTACATAAGAAGAGGTTTTAGTGTATTTGGGCTAAAGTGGAGGGGGTTTCTACACCTAGAGATTGATGATTTTGTGGTGGAGATCCAGGTGGCCAAAAGAAGAAGCGTTTGTGAAGAGGAGAAGTCTTTATGGAAGGTGATATCTATTCATGAAGATTGGAGACTTACATTTCTTGTTCTAGATTTGGCATGTGCGTACGCTTACACATAGTTATGCAAGCTCGTACTCACACATATTTGCAAGTAAGCATGTGTATATCTATGTATGTCTGCATACATGTGCATATACCACTCATACATGATTCAGTACTCTAACAGAAGGAAAACAAAGGAAGGAACATCTGTGTAGTGTGTGTGTTTCTTTTTTTTTTTTTTTTTTTTTTTGGGGGGGGGGGGGGGGGGGGGCTTCATGAGAGCACTGAATATACTCCAGAGGAGAAGAATGATTTTAAGGACGCTCTTGTGCTCTGGAAAAGTGAAAAGGTTGAAAAGTGAAAAGGTTGTACATGACTTTTCTTTCGTGCCCCCGTGATTATGTTACTTCGTTTTTTTTTACTATGTCGAGATTGAGTTGATCGAAGGAATTTTGTACGTCCTCTCCATCACATGTTGCTCGTGAAAAATGTGAAGGCCTTGCATGAGCACGTAAGAAAAAGATGTTCAACTGTTTTGATGATGTAGAAATAGACACATCAGGTATGGCTCTCATATGAGAGACACCCTTTTGTTGTGTATATGTGAGTGAGATGTCCGAAAACCTTAAGGTTTCTTTCTCTCTTTTGTATTAAAACGTGAATTTGATTAAACAGAGAACAAAAAGTACATGAGAGTTACGAGAAGATATAAAGTAGGTTAATAAAATTGTAGGTTAATAAAATTGTAGTCTTCTTTGTGGGGAATTCATTTCTTCTTTACTTGATCTCCTTGGATTAAAAAGATTATTGAATGTCTAAATGGGGAACCCTAGTACGGTACTTGAATCTCTTGCCTAACAAGGTGAAGGAAATCTAAATGGATTGTTGCTTTTGGAAGAGACGCCAAAGTTGATCATACATCTTTCTTTAGCTGTCATCCTCTTTGTGGGAAATCCATTCCTCTTTACATGATCTTCTTGGATTATAAAGATTACTGAATGTCTAAATGTGGGACACTATAACCACCCTTGCCTAAGAAGGTGAAGGAACTCTCAATGGATTATTGGTTTTGAGAGAGCCACCAAAGCTAATCATACATTTCCCCTTGTCTTCCACAATCCTTCACCTCTAGAGGGTTGTTGAGCAGCCGATCGCCTTGACTAGGATAGATTGCTACTAAGAGATCTTTATACAAAGCTTTAGACAAGGATCGAGACCCTTTTACTCTTCATGCATGCATAAATGAGAACTCCAATTTTCCTCTTCTTTGTTGCATCTCTTGAGGGGTGTTGAGCAGTTGTGCCTTTGTAAAGAATGCACGAGAGAAGTACGACCTTCTTAATAAAATTCATAAGATATTGTTATCTCTAGAGAGGTAGTATATATCCTATCAACAATACATGCCAACGCATATCGCCAAGTTTGTGGAGTTATCTTTTAGTGAGCCCAAAAGTGTTGATCGCCAACCTATGCATTCGGCCAAGAAGACTTGGGATACCATCGGGATTCCTAGCAAATGATAGATTTGATCAAATATTTGTAGTTCTAAGTACAACTAGAAGCCAACGCACCTCTCCCAAGATCAAAGGCTAGACTACCATAGTCACCTAAATTCTTTATTTCTCTTAAATGGCTAAAGTAATGAGATTGAGACTTTGTATGCACTCAAATGAGTTTTACAACACATAGTATATGTATAAGAATGGGATAGAGCAAAGGTTAAGCACAAAATATGGAAGAAACGCACTTCACCTCTGTCTAAATTCATTCTAAACTTTAAATGGGTGCCATTATTGAATCATGTGTCTGTAAACTTAACCGAATTCATAGACATTGTTTTATGTTTGAATGGCTATGTGTGGATGAAGTTGGTTTATGCTAGTGAAAGAAGGGCACGTGGCTTCTTAATAGAGAGTGAGAGAAGAACAGAAGCTAAGAATATTGTTCTGTTGCGGCAATAGAGGATGTGTGGCATGGACGCACTTTGATAACCTATAGATTAGAACCAATTATAGAAAGTTAAGTATAGGAATAGGTCGAATGAGATAGAGAGAGAGAGAGAAGAGTTGCAAGAAGGCTTTCTCTGCCAAAGAGATAAGAGTGAGGGGAGAGAGAGAGAGAGAGGAGAGAGAGAGAGAGAGAGGAAAGAATAGGGAATTGCATGAACATTGAGGTTTGTCGCGGTGGAATCATCCTAACCGTAGGGGCTAGAAGGGGCAAAATTTTGCAAGAAAGTGGAATAGAAAGACATGGATAGATAGATAGATAGATAGATAGATACATGGATAGACAAGCAAATAGATAGATAGATAGATAGATAGATAGATAGATAGATACATAGATAGACAAAGTGTTGGAGTTAGACGTCTGCGGAAGCACGCGAAGAGCACAAGGAAGAAGAAGAAGCTTGGAGCACAACACACAATACTGAATGTATTACCACTAGAATGTACAAAGATAAGTAGCCCAGTAGGGAAATAGGCATATATACAAGCCGGGGGAAAAAACCTCCTAAAGAGGGGAAAAAGTGCCCCGATCATCCTAGAGTGTTCACACACATCACTACCTAAATATATCAACAAATCCCCCCTGGGAGTGATGCGGTGAACAAGAGCTGACACTCATGTATAAGGAAGTGCCAAGCTATGTGGAATCAATCCACGAAACGAAGTAAGCCCAAAGCTTTGTGAAAAGCTTCAAACTTCTCCCTAAGCAAAGCCTTCATGAAAAGGTCTCCAATGTTCTCCTGTGTGGGAAAAAATGCCAAGCTGATCTCCCTAGTAGAGAACCTCTCCCTGACATAATGATAATGCACCTCAATGTGCTTAGTGCGAGTATGGAAGACAGGGTTCCTCGCAACTACCAATGCGCTCTGAGTGTTAGTGAAGATGGTGGTGGTAGAAGACTGACCAACACCCAAATCAGCCATAAGGCGTCTGAGCCACACACACTCAACAATCCCTGTGAAAGCTGCCCTATAATCACCCTCACAACTGGAAGTGGCCACAGTAGGCTGCTTCTTGCTCAACCAAGATATACATGAGCTACCGAGAATGAAGTAAAGGCCACTAGTGGACACATGAGTGTCATAGCAACCAGTCCAATCACTGTCAGAAAAAGCATGCAAATCTAGGAATAGTGATCCCCCTTGGGATAAAACAATCCAAGTAGGCCAGTACCACTCAAGTAGCAAAAGATGCGCTTAACCGCATGCCAATGCTTGACACCTGGGCAATGCATAAACCTGCTCATCTCTGAGACAACAAACTGAATATCTGTCTGAGTAATGCATAAGTAAATCAAGCATCGAGCAGCCCTGCTGATAGAGAACAACATCAAATGCATCTCCAGCGTCACGAAGACTCAATTGTAAACCTATCTCCATAGGAGTGGCAATAGGCTTACAATCTTCAGGGCCAAAATGTTGCAATAATGTGTCAATATATTTCATTTGACACAAAGTCATTCCACCATCAACCTGCATAAATTGAATGCCCAAATAGTGATGCAAATGCCCCAAATCAGATATCTCAAATAAGGCATGCAAATCAGCCTTAAAATGAGCAATATGCATGTCATGAGGACTAGTTAGTAGCATGTCATCAACATACACCATAATGATCAGAAGAACATCATTAGCACGCTTAACATATAAGGTGCTTTCAGTTGGACTATTCTCAAAACCATGTGCAATGAGATACGCATGTATCTTTTCATACCAAGCACATGGGGCTTGCTTTAAACCATATAGTGCCTTCTTTAACCTGCACACCTAGTTTTCATGCCCTTTTTGCACAAAGCCACGGGGCTCAAAAACATACACTTCTTCATGCAAGTCACTATTCAAAAATGTTGTTTTAATTTCCAACTAGTATACATTCCAACCATGATGAGCTGCAAGTGCATAAATGCTACGAATAGTAGTCATTTGGCAATTAGGAGCAAAGGTTTCATCAAAATCAATGCCTCTTTGTTATGCATAACCCTTTGCAACAAGCCTAGCTTTATACCTATCAACTGTTCCATCAGGTTTACGCTTCGGCTTCTATACCCACTTAGTCCAATGGCCTTCTTGCTAGGAGGCAAGTCACATAAAGACTAGGTACCATTTTTCATGATAGCATCATATTCAGATTGCATTGCACCCATCCAATGTTGAGAATTTTGTGCTTCATCAAATGAAACACGTTAAGTCTCATCACAGAGACTAGAAGCAGCCATAGCATAGCAACCTGATGCAAAAGAGGCACTATGAGAGCCTGACCGGTACCATATGATAGAGGTGCATCTAATTTGCTGTCATGCAAGGTCTACACTAACCATTTTGGCATAGTTTTTGCCGGCTCAGTATCATCTGTCTCATCAACAAATGCATCATGTAAATCTGCATCAAAAATGGAATGATCTGCATCATCACATGAAACCTGCAAAGGTTGAGAACTTGCCTCATTAGGACCAACACTAGACTGTCCACCTGTAAAAAGAGGCAGCAAGGTATCATACATGTCTTTAGAGCTAACCGATGTCTCCTTAGTACATAAAAGCAATGGCTGAATAGCATCTTCCATAAAAACAACATCATGACTAACCAGAATGCATTTAGTCTATGGGTGATACAGACGATAGCCTTTATTTTCAAAAATGTACCCAACAAAAATACATTTTATTGCTTTATCATCCAATTTTCTGTGATGTTGTTCAGACACTAATGCATATGCAAGACAACCAAAAACACGAAGATGAGCAACAGATTGTTTGCGACCATGCCAAGCCTCATATGGAGTGATAGATTGCAGCACTTTAGTGGGAGACTTGTTAAGTATATATGATGCACACATGACAGCGTCAAGCCAGAAACTATGTGGTAAAGCCTTACTCTTGACCATACACCTCGCCATCTCCATGAGTGACCTGTTCTTTCATTCAACAACTCCATTCTTTTGAGGTGTATACGGAACTATACACTGATGTCTTATCCCACGTTCAACCAAAAATGCATTAAAGTCCAAAGACATATGTTCCCCCCTCGATCAGATCGGACGTTGCCCATTTACATGCTGATAGATTTTCAGCCAAAATTAGAAAGTGTTTGAAGCACATAAACACTTCGGACTTTCCCTTCAATGGATATACCCATGCATGCTTGGAAAAATCATCGATGAAAGTCATGAAGTAAAGACTATTCCCAAAAGAAGGTTCCTGCATAGGACCACAGACATCACTATGTACAAGCTGCAATTTTTTAGTAGCCCGAATTGAACCATCTTTTGAAAAGGAAGAACACTACATTTTGCCCATGAGAATCATGTACTGCACATGCCAAATCATTTATAGATCTTTCATAGTCTATGAGCTTATACAGCCCATGACATTAAATGCCAAAAGCAATAATGACATCACCATTTGACAAATCATGAACTGTACATCTGTCATCAACAAATTTCACAACCAAGCCAATCTTGGCTAATGCAGAAACTGGTAACAGATTTTTCTTGACACCTGGCACAAACAAAGCATCTGACAAAGTGAAAGAACT
Source organism: Ceratopteris richardii (assembly GCA_020310875.1). Classification (NCBI taxonomy): domain Eukaryota; kingdom Viridiplantae; phylum Streptophyta; class Polypodiopsida; order Polypodiales; family Pteridaceae; genus Ceratopteris; species Ceratopteris richardii. The sequence goes on along the minus strand of CM035433.1, from coordinate 55,670,864 downwards.
ACCATCAGTAGTAGTCAAAATGATCTTACCAATTGCCATAATAGGATAGGAGGATTTGTTGGCACATGTAACAGTATTCCCTGTAGGGGCAGGCTCTAGTGAAGAGAAGAAACTACGTTGCGAGGTAATATGTTTGGTCATCCCACTATCAAAGTACCAAACATCTGAGTCTATTGCAAACATGCATTGCTCATGAGAAGATGGGTCAAAACTGCAAATAGTAGTAAACGCCCATTCTTCTTCTTGCACAAGATTAGGAAACTCTATTTTCGGTGTAGAGGCCTCTGCAACAAACATTCGGAATTCTTTCTTCTTTGCCTCTTTAGCAGCCACTTTTAGAGAGCTCTTGATGACATGATCATTTGCTTTACATTATTTGCAAAACAATTTTTGCTTTTCTAATTTCTTCTCATCTTTGTCTTCCTTCTTTGAATGTGTAGCATTTGCAGATTTCTACTTACTAGTAGAAGAGCTCCATTTACCTTTGCCCTTCTGACTAGCAAGGAAAGCTTGATCTACAATATGCATAATAGACCTGTTCTGCCTAGAGTGGTCTTCCTGCAACAGAACAGAGACTAACTCCTCAAATGACAAGGCATTTGGATTGCCTTTCATCATCAAACGAAGAGTAGAAGCAAAACTCTGATATGAGTCAGGAAGACCATTTAGAACTTTGTGAGAAAATTTTCCTTCATCAGCAGAAATCAACTACTCTTTCAAATCCTTACTGTTTGTGAGGAAATTGTCCATAGAATCACCTTCATTCATGTGCTCACTCTCCAATTGTTTTCGGAGGTAAGCAACACGAGCCTCATTCCTAACCTGGTACAATGTGGTAAGTGTATCCCAAGCATCCTTAGTTGTCTTGCAAGAGCGAATGTGAGGAATAATAGCACGTTCGACAGACAAAGCTATCATTGCATGTGCCTAAGCATCTTTGCCATCCCAACGAATTTGCTTTGCAGTAGGTGCAACAGAAGTAGCAGCACAAACAGGAATCTACAGAATATCATCATCTTCAACACCATCTCCATCAGCTCGAGCACCTATATTTGTAGTACCTGTATTCACAGGTGTGACAGGACCTCTTTCAACACCCTGTACAATATTCCACAGTCCTTTTGTGATCAATACATGATGCATCGTATAAGTCCACAATGGGTAGTTGGTACCATCCAACTTATCCTCAACAGCAAACATACGAAATACATCAGTGCTTTCAGCCATGGCCGATGACTAAAATATCTTGATGCAGAAAATTTATTGTATCTCAAAAACTTGAACAGAAGAGCCCCGATGAATTCTACTAAACCTCTAGCAAACTGCGAGACACTTATACTAGCAAACCGAAACTCGTATATACCTTTGGCACAAAAAGACAAAATAGCTTGCATAAGTGCTACGATAGTGCATTCGGAGGCTGAAACGAGCTCAGATCACGATCTCGGCACCACAAAACAAAGCAGTTTTGATCTCTGAAACACCTTGAGTATGCTTACCAAATTTCGTGCGATTCTGGGACTGCAATTGGAGAGCTATAGACAATACCCTAGATGAAGCGGCGACCTGCTCTGATACAAATTGTTGGAGTTAGACGTCTGCAGAATCATGTGAACAACACAAGGAAAAAGAAGATGAAGCTTGGAGCACAACACACAATACTAAATGTAACACCACTAGAATGTACAAAGATAAGTAGCCCATTAGGGCAATAGGCGTATATACAAGCCAGGGGAAAAAAACCTCCTAAAGAGGGAAAAAAGTGCCTCGGGGGTCCTAGAGTGTTCACACACATCACTACCTAAATATATCAACACAAAGCACATGTGCTAAACAAGGAAGAGTTCGAATAAGGCCTATCGTTTTTTTCTTAACATCTTCTTCACCTCATATGAGTAATGTAAAACTAACTTGTTTCTACTATTCATGAATGAAATCATATGAATAAAGCATAATGGATGCGTTGATTTTCATTACTGTGGGTCTCAAGAAAGCTATTGTTCATTAATCCTTTTTGTCAAATCATGGATCTGGCTCACATTTTGTTGTGTGCAGTTATAGAGTACGTTCAGAACTTGGTGTAGTGAATATATGGTATCATATATGTTTGATTGAAACCATGTTCCCTAACATATTTAAAGCGCTACCATTCACGCTCTCTTCATTACGCTTGAAAATAAGGTTTCCTATAATATGAAAACTTGTATCTCTATTGGATTTGGATGATGAATTTCTTGTTTGTAAACTCTTTCATGAAGAGCTTTGGAAAATGTTCAAGCTATGGCATATGAAACTCCTATTTCTTAAGTGCAACCTGCTAAGCTTACATCTCGCATACACTCAAAGTACTTAGTGTATGGGCCTTGAGTTTTCCGAAAACATGTTGCCTTTTGGGCCCACAAGTGAATGGCTTAAGGAGAGACAAATGATGTGGCTAAGTGAAGGTACTACTGCAAACCAAATATAAAAGAGAAAACACATTAGTATACTTCTACATTGTGGATTGCAACTTTGCCTCCAATCGGAAAATCCAAACTCATTCATTCAAAAGTTATACAAAGAATATAAATTTGCTTGATCACTTCATTTTGTGGGCACATAAACATAAAGAATTCATTAGGTGGACCAAGGCTCCGGCAGACTCTTCAAAGGAGTTCCTCAAAGCTCCCAATCATTTGTCGATGTCGAGGTGAGGGCTCTAAGGCTCTTGTGGGGTTTTTAAGTCTTGGACCTTCCCCTAAGTCTCGTGGGGGTTCGAAGTCCACTCATTACATTGGAGCTGAACATTGTGAAGGGTTAGAGACATGCCATGGAAGGATTTGAATGTTTTGATGAGGTTTCGTATCTTTTCTAAAGTGATAATATATCCACGTATGTGATGCGAGAGAGAGAGAGAGAGAGAGAGAGAGAGAGAGAGAGAGAGAGTGAGAGAGAGAGAGAAACAGAGAGAGAGAGAGATTATGATGTTCTATTCGATTGTATGCTTATTCGGTCTTTCATGAGGCATGTGTAGAGTGATTGACCAAAGGGTGATGCCCTTTATTGGTATTGAGCATAACCATCTTGTAAATAACATATACATTATTATTAAAAAATCTGGTTTAAGTGGCAATACCACATATACAATGTAGTGCCACGTACCAATTAACCGCTTAAACCAGGTTCAAAAATCATCTTATAAACGATAAATACTAATCATTTACATTACCTATCTAAACATCATACATAGAATGATCAACAGAGGATGCTTCCAATTATATGTTATTGTTTTGGATAGCGACAAAATTATGTCGTTTTGTGTGTTGTTATAGGGGATACACCCACGCATGCCTAGAAAATCATCAATAGAATTCATAAAGTAAAGGTAGTTCTCAGACGATGTTGTCTGCATAGAACCACATACATCACTTCCAAGAAGCTATAATTCATGAGAAAATCAAACTGAACCATCTTTTGGGAAGGAGGAACGCCAATTTTGACCAAAATACAACCTTCAAAAACATGTTTACAAGGTGCCTCAAATTTGGATAGAGAAGATGCCATTTGAAATTTCTACAAGCATAGCAAACTAGAAAAATTTAGATGACACAATCGTGCATGTCAAAGATTTGCATCTAAGATAGTCTGAGAATTTTGAATTGCACATGTTGAACCATTCACAAATTTTGCATAGTCTATGAGATTATAGAGCGCATGACATAAAATGCCATAAGCATTAATAACATCACCATTTGAGATATCATGATTTCTACATCTGTCATCAAAAATTTTGATAACAAAGTCAGTCTTGGCTAATGCTCAAATGAAAAATAATTTCTCTTGATCCCTAGGACATATAAAGTATCTAACAATGTGAAAGTACTGCCATCATCAATAGTAGATAGGAGTTGTAAGCACATGTGATAGTATTCCCTATAGGGGCAAGATCAAGTGAAATGAAGAAACTATGCTGCACGGTAACATGTTTGGTTGCCCCTCTATCAAAGTACCAAACATCTAATTTTACCGCAGACATACACTGCACATGAGAATATGGGTCATAGCTACAAAGAGTGGTAAATGCCCATTTTTCATTCTAAACAAGGCTTTTAAACTCTATTTTAGGTGTAGAGGCCTTTGGAACAACCACTAGAGCCTCTTTCTTCTTTGCCTCTTTTGGAAGCAATTCAGGAAAACTCTTTAGGAAGATCATTTCCTTTATAATATTTAAAAAACTCTTTCTGCTTTTTTATTTTGTTCTTTTTCTTCCTTCTTTGACTATAGAGTGTTAGTAGATTTGTGCTTACTAGTAGATGTGCTCCATTTACTTTTGCCCTTCTAATTAGCTACAAAAATGTGACATGCAACATGCATAATTGACCTATTAAGCTTGGATTGATATTTTTGCAACAAAATAGAGACTAACTCCTCAAATGTTAAAGTATTTGAACTACCTTTCATCATTAATCAAATAGTAGAAGCAAAACTTTGATATGAATCTAGATTATCATTAAGAACAGTCTACATAAGTGACCTATCTGACAAGACTTTATAAGTAGAAAACAATTGCTCTTTCAAATCCTTGATCTTCCTCAAAAATATCCAAAGAATCTCCTTCATTCATATGCTCACTCTCCAATCCTTTTTCGCACTAAGAAACAGGAGCCTCATTTCTTGCCTGGTATAAAGTTGTAAATGTATCCCAAGCATTCTTTGTTGTCTTGAAGGAGCAAATATAAGGGATAATGGCACACTTGAACGACAAAGATATCAATGCATGTGCTTGTTGGTGCAAGAAGAAAGCCTTACAGATTTTTTTATGCTCTTGCATAAATGTAAATCAATTGAGCTTATGTTTGTAAAGCTCAAAGGTTAAAGTCTTGAACTTATCTTAGTCAATTATAAAAGCTACAAGTAGGAGGAATGTCATGAATGAAGGGCACCAGAAGCCATATTTTATTTGGAGTTCAAATTCAAATTGATCCTAAGATGTAGGACCACTTTTAGGTGGATGAATCATATTCAAATCTTTAAACATGTATAGAAAGACTACATTCTAGTTGCGAAATGAGTGAGCATTCCTATGTGTTTTGAGAAGATCTTATGAGCCTACACTGTACTCACTTGAAGTGAGAGAATTCATTCACACTTCCTTTGTATCATATGTGCAAAGTCAATACACATTATGATTTATCTACAATGATCATCAATAAAAGTCACAAAGTAAAAGTAGTTCCCAAAAGAAGCTGTCTGAATAAGACCACACACATCACTGTGAACAAGCTGTAATTATTTAGTATCTTGAACTGAACCATCTTTTAAGAACAAGGAACACTACATTTTGCCCAAAATACAACCTTCAAAAACATGTTTACCAGGTGCCTCAAGTTTGGGCGGAGAGGAAACCATTTTTTATTTCTGTAGGTGTAACAAACTAGCGAAATTCACATGACCAAAGCATGCATGCCAAAGCTTTGCATCTAACATAGCCTGAGAATCTTGAACTGCACATGTTGAATCATTCATAGGCTTTTCATGACCTATGAGCTTATAGAACTCACTACACAAAATGGCAAAAGCAATAATGACATCACCATTTGACATATCATGAAGTATATACTTTTCATCAATAAATTTCACAATCAAGCTGATCTTGACTAATCTTGAAACTGATACAAGCTTTTTCTTGATCCTTGGCACAACAAAGCATCTGGATATGTGAAAGAACTACCATCACTAGAATTCATAATGATCCAAGTCCCATTACAGGATAAGGAGTTGTTAGTGCATGTGTCACTATTTGTTGTAGGGGTAGGCTCAAGTGAATTGAAGAGACTACACTGCAAGGTTATATGTTTGGTTGCCGCAGTATCAAATTATCAAACATCTTAGTCAATTGGAAACATACACTACTCATGAGAAGATGGGTTATAACTCCAAATAGTAGTAAACAACCATTTTTCATTCTACATAAGATTAGCAGACAAGGTTTTACATGTAGAGGCCTCTGCAACAACCATTCTAGCCTCTTTCTTCTTTGCCTCGTTTGCAGCCAAATTTGGACAACTCTTTATGACATAGGTATTAGCTACACCTAAAGTAAGCGTTTACCTAAAAGCGGAGGGAAGACCATGAAGGGAATGCGCGTAGCTACACCATGAAGGGAATGCGCGTAGCTACACCATGAAGGGAATTTTCTTTACATTACTTGCAAAAAAAAATCTATTATGTTTTCTTCTCATCTTTGTCTTTCTTTTTTTATTGTGTAGAATTAGCAGATTTTTGCTTACTAGTAGATGAGCTCCATTTACCTTTTCCCTTCTGACTAGCTAAGAAAGCTTGTTCTACTACACACATGATGGACCTTTTTTCCTAAACTAATCTTTTTACAACAAAATAGAGACTAAATCCTCAAATGTTAATGCATTTGGATTGCCTTTTCTCATCAACCAAAGAGTGAAAGCAAAATTGATCTAATATGAATCTAGAAGACCATTTAGAACTTTCTACACAAGTGAATTACCTGGTCAGACTTCATGAATAGAAATCAATTGCTCCTTCAAATCTTTCATCTTTGTCAAAGATGTATCTACAGAATCTCCTTCATTCATATGCTCACTCTCCAACTCTTCTTTGGAGGTAAGTAACACGAGCCTCATTTCTTGCCTGAACAAAGTCTACATCACCTTCAATAACAATATTTGTAGGTGCATTCAAAGACTTGCACGGTGCATTCAAATTAGTTCAAGTGATGAGCACTCACATAGCTTATTTCTCTTATGAGCTTTTTGTTCTCATTGTCTATTGTGTTCTTGCCAATAATGATGATCATAGAAACCAAGCCTCCAATGCTACAACTCATAGGTTAATGAAGAACTGGAATCAAGTTGACATTGTTTGAGAACTTCAATGTCAACCACATTGTGTGTCTCGAGTTCTATTTATCTTCGACCATCAAATGCATGGTTCACTCCGAATATTTCTGTGCGCAGTTATTATCTCCTACACGGTCTCACACCATTCACCATATCTCCCTCCAATTGGTTCCTTTTCTTTTTGAGCTGATATTTTGAATGCTTCACAAATTGATGATTTTTAGCTTTACGAGCAGATGATAACTTCCAAATTCACAACCGGATAACACTAAAAAAACCCTCAAATAGTTGGCATGTATAAAAAATGAGTCATCAAAGTTTCAAACATCATCATCTAACTGCTGCCTCCTTTCGTTTTTGATTCACACTAAAAAAAACTTGATCATACTATCCAGAACCTGCTCTGCCAAAGAACGTAAGGTGAGGAAAATCCCGAGAATTCACCTCAACTCTAGTTTCCTGTTTATGAGGACCTAAGTGCAGTTATTGTTTCATCATAGATTCCGTGCCAACATATTTTTCACAGAACCATAACTTGGTGACTCTCATTGTACATGAACAAGACGATAGATGATGTTGAAGAAAAGATCTAAACATTTCTTTTGTTTTTCTTTCGAATCTCTCAAATCAAGGAACTAAATCCTTTTCCTTCTATTCTCATAAGGAGTTTATAACACGAAGGAAATCTCGACTGAGAGACATATAGGAACTCTCCTAGAAATCTGAAGTAGCACATGAACAAAGAGGTAGTTAAACACTTTCATATGTTCAAACGGTTTTTTTTTTTCATTAGAATGTAATAAGCAAAACGATATATGCAGATTTTCATAGAGCAGACAGTCAAACAACGTTGTCATAAATATTCGAGGATGAGGAAGTTCTAAATATTCGAGGATGAGGCACTAGTCCCCTTCTCTTGTACTTTTCTTTCTTTATTTAATTCAAGTCCGGGAGAGTAGGCTAATGCTGAACTTCCTTTATATTAAAAAAAAAATATTCGAGGATGAGGAAGTTCCATTTGAACAGAGGAACTCTTTCCATTAATACTCAAACCATGTTGTCATAAATATGCGAGGATGAGGAAGTTCCATTTAAACTTGCACATTCATTTGACTGCATTTAAAAGTACTGAGCTTTCTGAAAGCTTTTTACTTTTCCCATTTCGATCGAAGATACATTGCAGCAAACTCTGATGTGCTGCTCTTATAGAACAATAGCTTTCTTCTCTTCACAAACGATTCTCTGAACCGTGCTTTCCCCTTCATACCATTCTTCCATGCCTTTTCGAACGCAGAGTCTTCTCTTTCCTCCTTGAACCCCATAGGTGGTTGTTCTCCTCATAACAGGGAGGCATCTTTGTTTGTTTCATGATCCAATCGCATTCCCTTTTGATGAAAAGATATACATTGTAGAACTCTTCTATTCTCGGCTGCTTTTCCACATTTCATAGTGCACATTTTGAGACTTTCCATTGATCATTCTTTTTGGAGGTTAGCATTCAAGCCAACAAATAATGCCCGTCTGGTACAATCTCCCAAAATGAAAGGTCAACACAACGTACAATAGCAGGAAGACTGTGAGCTGCATCATAGTCAAGTTACTACTCATCTACATAGTAGCTACTCCCTGCATAGAGTTAAACAACACAGAACCTGGGATGACACTCGCATACGCACACAAACTAGCAGAGATGCATGGAAAAGAATAGCAGACATCACCAAAAAACCCAATCAGATCAGCAAGGAATGCCATTCCCCAACCCATGGGTGTTCTCCTTCGAAATAAACTTCTCAATGCCCTTTCTATTGTTGGAGGAGAATATGGTGGATAGTCTTCAGAGATGGTGGTGTTTCTTGATCCTGCTTCACATCTACTAAGAATGATTGTTGGAGAATGTAGTGGGCCTCTTTAGCTAGCTAATGATCATAAATAATCATATATGTGGCTTGGAACATGAACCACTAATCAATGGATCAAAAAGATAGGTAGGAGTTGATCCAAGAACAAAAAACTTGCTATTTTTTGTTCCTACACCTGTTCAATGTTTTGAACAGTTCTCTTAGCACAACAACAATCGGCTTAAATCCTTTTAGGAAACTCTAATTAGCTTAGTAAGCTATCAATGATGAGTGATTTCATAAAAAAGCATGGGTTAAACATAGAGAAGGATGTTTAGCAAATCATAAGACCATCCCGACAACTTTGGGGTTCAACACTTAAGAGACCACTGAGCAAAGATGAGTTAATATCTCGCGACCTAGAGAAGCAATGCTAATGCAACTTTTTAGTCATGTACTAGAGAGTATGCTGAATCTATCATGCTTTAAATCATGACAAATGATCAATCATGCATTGAGAACAAGTTGTGAGAAGATCACTCTTCTGATGGAGTTATAGCAGAGAATTGAAATGAGAATGTAATGATCATATATGTATTAATTCATATACAAATACAATGTCATTGGCAATCATACATTTCTCAATTTGTGAGAGGTGAATGAGCTATGATATAAGCTCTCACTTCACAATGAATCTCCCTCAAAATGATCTCATGGGCTCGAGATGCACATGGGTCTTTTTGATCCTCTTCTTATAGTTGTGCTTGGAGCCAAAGTTTGAATTAAAATTCAAAGATCTACCTAAAAGGTGAATCCTAAACTATAGGATAGATTCCCTCATCACTCAACAACCAAACATGATTTAAGAGCTTCCTAACTCTAGATGGATGTGAACCACTGTTACAAAGGTAAATGTGAAGAACTTTTACAAGGGGTTGATCATATAAAGGCTTGTATGACTTTTGTCAATAAATCAAGTATGAGATAATTATCCAAGTATGTGGGCTTGCTTTTAATTGCACCAAGAGCTCCCCCTCAATCCTAACACGCTTGTTCTTCATTCATCGTTGATTTCCTACAAAACAATCATCAACTTGAATCTGTTCATCTTTGTTCCATCCAGTGACTTTGTGAGTATATCTGCACATTGTAAATGATTTGATACATAAGATAGTTGAATCTCTTTACTAAGAAATTTTTCCCTCGCATAATGATAGTGAACTTCAATGTGCTTAGTCCTTGCATGATATACATGATTACTAGCCAAATGAAGTGAACTAGTGTTGTCTCCAAAGATTATTGGAATGTAAGAGTGTATCTCCAAATCTACATATAGTTGCTTAAGCCGCATAGCTTCTTGAGTTGCATTTGCCAAACTGACCCAATGTACTTACTCCATATGAGGCTTTCTTGGTGCATGCATAAACTGACTCAATGTACTTACTCCATAGACAATGTCTACTCTTGTTAGAGTAGAATAATTCAGACTTCCCAAAAGTTCTTGATAACCTGTAACATCATCAAGTAGTTCTCCTTCTTGAGAACTCAGCTTATGATTGAGTTCCATAGGAGTACCTGCAATTTTAGTGTTCTCCATCATGAACTTACCAACATATCATGTATATACTTTCTTTGAGTAATAAATATACCAAAATCTATGTAGACAAGCTCTAAACCAAGATAGTAGGTTAATAAACCAAGATAGTAGGTTAATAAACCAAGATCACTAACTTTAAATTCTTCCATTAGTTGAGCCTTAACGTGCTTGATGCCATTAGCATCATTCCCTGTAATAAGGATGTCATCTACATAGACACATAAGTAGATAACTTCTGATTTGTTCTTTGTAACAAATAAAGAAGAATCTTCCTTGCTAGCCACAAATCCTTGGTTTTGTAAATAAGTAACAAGCTTATGGTTCCATGCTCTAGGAGCTTGCTTGAGACCATAGAGTGCCTTCGTTAGCTTGCATACATAACCTCTTTTATCTTCATTTTCACAACCTGGTGGTTGTGCCATATACACTTCTTCTAATATCCATCCATTTAAGAATGCATTCTTGATATCTAATTGATATAGATTCCAATTTTTAGAAGCAGCAACACTTACCAAAATCCTAATTGTTGGTATCTTTGCCACAGGTGAAAAGTTTTCTTCATAGTCCACTCCATGCTGCTTGGCTTCTTGGGAACGAGATCCCACGTATGGTTTTCCTTAAGTGCTTCTACTTCTTCCTACATGGCTTCTCTCCTTTCTTTCTTCCTAGCCTCTTCAAATGAAGAAGGTTCTTCTGTCATAGAGTCTTTAGTGATATACATAGAATGCTGACTAATGATGTATCATAGCCATACCTTACAGGATTTTTGCTCTCTCTTTTTGATCTCCTGAGTGCTTGATTTGAAGACTCTCGTATGTCTTCTAATTGCTTGAGTTTGATCTTTCCTCTTGACTTCGAAGCCTTGGAGTCAATCTGTTCTTCATCCTCTTAATTGATATCTTATGGTAACTGTTGATCTTCTTGAGTGAGAGATGGAAAATCATTTTCCAAATCATATGGTAACTTGATTTTTCTGCAATCATCTTCAAACCATGAATTATTTTCATTAAACACTACATCCCTACTAACTATAAATGCTTTGTTAGTGGGATTGTACAACCTATGGCCAGTTTGGTTCTGATCATACCAATGAATATACATTTGTGAGCTTTAGGGTCAAGTTTCCCTCTAATTTGTGAAGTAATGTGTGCATAAGCAATGCACCCAAATATTTTACAATGGTCCAATAAGGATCTCGTGCCATTCCATGCTTCATAGGGTGTCATTCCATCCAATGATTTGGATGGGAGCCTACTGAACAAATAAGTGGCTATGGAAACAACCTCTACCCATAGGTAATTAGGTAGCTTCTTCTCATTCAACCTAGATCTAGCAGCTTCAACAATTAACCTATTCCTTCTCTCTACCACTTCATTCAATTCAAGAGTATATCTTGTTTCTACTTCCCTCTTTATGCCTCTATCCTGTAGAAATGAATCAAATTCATGTGAAAAGTACTCACCACCTCCATCAGGTATGATCCTCTTCAAGCTCCTTCCTGTTTGGTTTTTAATTAGTGCCAACTACTTTTTGAAACATGTAAATAACTCATCCTTATGCTTCATGAAATAAAGGATTTTCCTTCTACAATAATCATCGATAAATGAAACATAGTACCTTGAACCTGAGATTGATGGATCTTTGCTAGGATCCCACACATCAGTGTGTACAAGCTCCAAATAGTCTTCATGAATGTATCCCTTCCTGTTGAATGGTTGCCTATGAGCCTTGCCGAATTGGCATGCTCCACATTTGTATATCATACATTGCTTGGTCACATTGGAAATGCCAAGCACACTTTGATCCCTGCATATTTGCTTCAAAGTTCTTTCTCCTATGTGTCCTAGCCTATTGTGCCATATTTCTAACTCAAATAAGGTTTGATCTCTATAATGAATAGTGTTATGTTCCTTGTGTCTTCAATCTCAAAGGTGAATAATCTACCAGACTTTGCACCTTTAGCTATCCTTTTGAAGCCTTGTTGAGGGTCTTCCACATATGCTCCATGCTTAGTGAATTTGACATGTAAACCTTTCTCAACAATTCGTCCAACACTAATTAAGTTTTTGGTTATAGTTGGAACATATAGAACTTTACTCAAAAGGTTCATGCTACCATCAAATGTTTTGACATTTCCAATTTTCTTGACTGTGTGTTTAATATCATCACCTATCTGTACTTCATGTTTCCCTTTGGGTTATTCAAGATCAAATAACAAAGCTACATTTTCAGCCACATGATTGGAACAACCTGAATCAATATAAAAAGATGCTCATCATCTTTTCCTTGCTTGGATGTCATGTTCATGATGAGTAGTGAATCTTCTTGGTCTTTACTATAGTTTTTGTAGTCCCTTCTTCCTCTAAAACCTCCTTGATAATTGTTGTTGTTGTAGCCTTGATTGTAGTTATGGTTGTAGTTACCTCCTCCATTGTTGTACCTACCTCTAGATTGTCCATAGCTACCTCTATGGAAACCTTTTCCCCTTTGATTCCTTGTATTGTTGAAGCATTCTTTTGTGGTGTGGTTGTTAAGGCCACAAATATTGCAAGGTGAATTGTTGTAGGATCTCCCCCTGCCTTGCTTTCCTTGTCTGCCCCTTCCTCTAGCACCTCTTCCTCTACATGCAAAATTAGCCTCTTCTTCATTATCCTTGCTTTTACCTCTGTCTTTAGCTTTATTCTTATCTGTATAAAGGGTAGATGATTGGTCACCTGTAGAGTTTTCACCATTCTTATTGAGCTTTGTCTCATGGGTGAAGAGTTGCCCCATCAAGGTATTGAGGTCAGGTATTTGCATATCCATGTAGAGGTCCATTCCTATGGTGAAGAACTCCCACTTATCATCAGCTTTGATACTATTAATGATCTACCTTACTATGTGTTCTTCTTATATCTCCTCTCCAATGCTTGCAAGATGATAAGCCACATCTTTTATCTTGGTTACATAATTAGCCACTCCTTGCTTTGGTTTCTTCTTTAGAAGTGTAAATTCCATCCATACCTAATTCTTCCTAGCTCTTGTAGTTGAGGAGAAATATGATGAGAGTACTTCCCAGGCCGCTTGGGAGGTCTTGCAATTACTAATGTGTGATAACAAGAAAACAGAGATTGATTTTAGTAGATAAGACCTGGCAAGAGCATCCTTTGCACACCATGTGATCAACCCTTCTTGATCTTCCCTTGTAGGTTGATTCTTGCTCCTAAAGATTGGCATTTCTTCATCTCCTTTATCCATATAGACCTCCCTTGAAGGTAGGCTTGCATCCTTAGTGACCATTCTGAGTAGCTGTTTTTGTCCAATTTGTCAATAAAGGATGGAAATCCACCTCCCATCTTGCTTGTTGTTGCTCTCATACCACTGTTGGAGGAGATGGTGGACAGTCTTCAGAGATGAAGTGGTGTTACTTGATCATGCTTCACACTTGCTAAGAATGATTGCTGGGGAGTGTAGTGGGCCTCTTTTGCTGGCTAATGATCATAAATAATCATATATGTTGCTTGGAAAATGAACCACTAATTAATGGATCAAAACGGATAGGTCGGAGGTGATCCAAGAACAAAAAACTTGTTATTTTTGTTCCTACACATGTTCAATGTTTTGAATAGTTCTCTAAGCACAGTAGAAATTGGCTTCATTCCTTTTAGAAACTCTAATTAGCTTAGTAAGCTATCAATAATGAGTGATTTCATAAAAATTATGGAATAAACATAGAGAAGGATGTTTAGCAAATCATAAGACCATCTTGACAATTTCGGGGTTCAATAGTTAATAGACCAGTGAGCAAAGATGAGTTAGTATCTCCCAATCCAGAGAAGCAATGATAATGAAACTTTGTAGTCATGTACTAGAAAATATTCTAAATCTATCATGCTTTAAATCATGACAAATTATCAATCATGCACTAATAACAAGCTCTAAGAAGATCACTATTCTGATGGAGTTATATCAACGAAGTGAAATGATAATGATCATATATGTATTAGTTCATATACAAATACAATGTCATTGGCAATCATACATTCCTCAATGTGTGAGAGGTGAATGAGCTATGAAATAAGCTCTCACTTCACAATTAATCTTCCTCAAAATGATCTCATGGGCTCAAATGCACGCGAGTCTTTTTTATCTTCTTCTTATAGTTGTACTTGGAACCAAAGTTTGAATTCAAATTCAAAGATCTACCAAAAAGTTGAATCTTAAAGTACAAGATAGATTCCCTCATCATTCAACAACCAAATGATTCGTGATTTTAGAGCTTCCTAAATCCACACGGATGCGAATCACTTTTACAAATGCAAATGTGAAGAAATTTTACAAGAGGTTGATCATATAAAGCATTGTATGAGTTATGTCAATAAATCAAGTATGAGCTAATTATCCAAGTATGTGAGCTCGGTTTTAATTGCACCAACATCTACCGCCATAGATCAAAATAAGAATTTCCATTCCCTCTAAACTTGCCCTTCTTGTCTTCATGTATGAGCCATCTCTCTCTGCTTTGAAGCCCTCTTTTTCCGCTTTTTCCTCCCTTCCTTTCACGTGGCACCCCTCTGCCCTTTTCCACCCCATGTTACCAACATGCAAATAAAAAAAGAAAGAGAATTAATAAATAAGAAATCACGTACATTTCTCCCATTAGTTTAACATAATATAAGTATATATGCACGACAAAATACATAAATACTCACATTAGGAGTGAGTTGACACGATTGCATTTATTCATATACACATATACATACCTACATACTCATGATCTCACACATGCAACAATAAACATGCACACACACATATAGAGATATTTATGTACATATGCATATTTGTGAAGAGATGGATAGGTATGTGCTTGAAGATGAAGAGGTGTTGCAAAATCCTTGATCTACACCAGCCAAATGAACTCCAGGAGTATGTGATGGGCCCTTTTAGCTTGCCAATGGGTGTATTAGACACCCTATGTACCTTGGAAGATCACTCACAAAAAGATAGATCAAAACAGATAAGTTGGAGTTAGCTCAGAGGTGAAGAACTTGCTATTTTTGGTTCATACACATGTCTAGTGTTTTGCATAATTCTCTGAGCATAGTAGCAATTAGCTTAATTCCTCTTGGGGAAGTCTAGTTAACCTAAAGAGCTAACTTTCAAGAGTAATATCATCA
Source organism: Ceratopteris richardii (assembly GCA_020310875.1). Classification (NCBI taxonomy): domain Eukaryota; kingdom Viridiplantae; phylum Streptophyta; class Polypodiopsida; order Polypodiales; family Pteridaceae; genus Ceratopteris; species Ceratopteris richardii. The sequence goes on along the minus strand of CM035433.1, from coordinate 55,655,419 downwards.
AAATAATGAACCATACACTGAGAATGATGTTTACCAATTGATGACATCATCCCGATTTTCACGGGTTGCTATAGTTTGAGACTAGTGAGCAGAAAAATGAACATAAATCCAGATTTACGAATTCAATGATTATGCAAATCTGTATGCTTATACTAGACAGTAAGCTAAATCCAACAAGCTTTAAATCATTGAATTTTGATAAGTACACATTGAGAAACAGCTCTGGCAAGATGAGTAAAAAAGTCGGATACCTGACAGAGAAGTGAAAATGACAGACATGGTTGACTTCAACTAAACATAACTGAAGATTGCAATACCCAAATGAAATGAAATTTGATGCGCATATATTAGACTTATAGAGCTAACTTTACCAAGTTAAATCACTGAAAATGATGCACCAAGCTCAGAGAAACCATCTCTGCAATCTGATTGAGAAAACTAAGAGATATGGTAGTGAGTAGTACACTTCACAAGAACATGGAAATATGAACTCAAATGATCATGAAAATGAAAGTATATTGCTTGTACAATACAATGGACTTACTGATACATATGTGTTCCTTGTAATCACACCTTGATATGGCATAAAGCGCAGCTCTTGGAGGTCTTCACATAGGTCTCTCTAACCACGACTAAAGCTGCCATCTATTTATAGTTGAGTTTGGGAGGCTAACTTCCCTCAATCACTCTCCAATCAATTAGTGATTGATTTGATTCTCTATCTACCACAAATCATGAATTCGTGGCTCCTCTTTCCCTTTTTGATCAAGTGGACTCAACCACTTAAGATTCTCTCACTTATACATTAAGTAAACTCTTCAAAAGCTACAAGAGGTAGTTCACAAGTGAACTTTGCCTAGTCTTCATTTTAAATCTTCTTCTATGACTTTGTGGGACTCAAGCCAATACTTAGGCTTGTCATAGGCTTGCTCCAATAGCTCCCCCTCAAGCCAAGTATGCTTGAGGTCTTCAATCTTCCAAGATTACCTGCAAACCTATCATAGCCTTGAATTTGCAAAGCTTTGTACCATCCAATGCTTTGGTTAGAATATCTGCACATTGTTGATGAGTGGACACATATGATATTTGAATATCTTTGCTTAGAACCTTCTCTCGTACATAGTGATAATGAACTTCAATATGTTTAGTCCTTGCATGAAAAATAGGATTAGCAGCCAAATGAATAGAAGTCATATTGTCACCATAAATAGTTGGAGTTCCAAACTCCAATCCAAGATCTTTGAATAATGTCTTCATCCATATAGCTTCTTGTGTAGCTATGGCAAGACCTCTGTATTCAGCTTCAATAGAAGAGAGAGCAACTTGTTGGAGTTAGACGTCTGCGGAAGCACGCGAACAGCACAAGGAAGAAGAAGAAGCTTGGAGCACAACACACAAGACTGAATGTATTACTAGAGAATGTACAAAGATAAATAGCCCATTAGGGCAATAGGCGTATATACAAGCCGGGGGAAAAAAACCTCCTGAAGAGGGAAAAAAGTGCCCCGGCAGTCCTAGAGTGTTCACACACATCACTACCTAAATATATCAACAAATCCCCCCTGGGAGTGATGCGGTGAACAAGGAGCTTGCACTCATGTATAAGGAAGTGCCAAGCTATGTGGAAATCACTCCACAAAAGGAAGTAAGCCCAAAGCTTTGCGGAAAGCTTCAAACTTCTCCCTAGGCAGAGCCTTCGTGAAAAGGTCTGCAATGTTCTCCTGCGTGGGCACATATGCCAAGCTGATCTCCCCAGCAGAGAACCTCTCCCTGACATAGTGATAATGCACCTCAATGTGCTTAGTGCGAGCATGGAACACAGGGTTCCTCGCAACTGCCAATGCGCTCTGACTGTCAGTGAAGATGGTGGTGGCAGAAGACTGGCCAACACCCAAATCAGCCATAAGGCGTCTGAGCCACACACACTCAACAGTCGCTGTGAAAGCTGCCCTATACTCAGCCTCACAACTGGAAGTGGCCACAGTAGGCTGCTTCTTGCTCAACCAAGATATACATGAGCTACCAAGCATGAAGCAAAAACCACTGGTGGACACACGAGTGTCATAGCAACCAGCCCAATCTGAGTCAGAAAAAGCATGCAAATCTGGCGGTAGTGATCCCCCCTTGGGATAAAACAACCCAAGTAGCCGAGTACCACTCAAGTAGCGAAAGATGCGCTTAACCGCTTTCCAATGCGTGACTCCTGGGCAATGCATGAACCTGCTCATCTGTGAGACAGCAAACTGAATATCTGGCCGAGTAATGCATAAGTAAATCAAGCATCCAACAGCCTGCTGATAGAGAACAGCATCAAATGCATCTCGAGCATCATGAAGACTCAATCGTAAACCTGTTTCCATAGGAGTGGCAATAGGCTTACAGTCTTCAAGGCCAAAACGCTGCAATAATGTGTCAATATATTTCGTTTGACACAAAGCCATTCCACCATCAACTTGCATAAACTGAATGCCCAAATAGTGATGCAAATGCCCCAAGTCAGACATCTCAAATGAGGCATGCAAATCAGCCTTGAAATCAGCAATATGCTTCTCAAGAGGACCAGTGAGCAGCATGTCATCTACATAGACAACAATGATCAGAAGCACATCATTAGCACGCTTAACATATAAGGTGCTTTCAGTTGGACTCTTCTCAAAACCATGTGCAATTAGATAGGCATGTATTTTCTCATACCAAGCACGTGGTGCTTGCTTTAAACCATATAACGCCTTCTTTAACCTGCACACCTGGTTTTCATGCCCTTTCTGCACAAAGCCACGGGGCTGAAAAACATACACTTCTTCATGCAAGTCACCATTCAGAAATGTTGTTTTAATGTCCAACTGATGTACATTCCAACCATGATGGGCTGCAAGTGCACAAATGCTCCGAACAATAGTCATACGGCATGTAGGTGCAAAGGTCTCATCAAAATCAATGCCTCTTTCCTGCGCATAACCCTTTGCAACAAGCCTAGCCTTATACCTGTCAACTGTACCATCAGGTTTACGCTTCAGCTTGTATACCCACTTAGTGCCAATGGCCTTCTTGCCAGGAGGCAAGTCACATAAAGACCATGTACCATTCTTCATTATAGCATCATATTCAGATTGCATAGCAGCCATCCAATTTTCTGAATTTTGTGCTTCATCAAAAGAAACAGGCTCATTTTCATCACAGAGACTAGATGCAGCCATAGCATAGCAATCTGATGCAAAGGAGGTACTATGAGAGCCTGAACGAGTACGATATGACAAAGGTGCATCTAATTTGCTGTCACGCAAAGTCTGCACCAACCATTTTGGCATAGTTTTTGCCTGTTCAATATCAGCTCTCTCATCAACAAGTGCATCATGTAAATCTGCATCAGAAATGAAATGATTTGCATCATCATATGAAACCTGCAAAGGCTGAGAAGTTGCCTCATTAGGACCAGCGTTAGCCTGTCCACCTGTAAAAAGAGGCATCAAAGTATCATACATGTCTTTGGAGCTAACAGATGTCTCCTTAGTACATGAAAGCAATGGCTGAATAGCATCTTCCACAAAGACAACATCACAGCTAACCAGAATGCGTTTAGTCTGTGGATGATACAGACAATAGCCTTTACTTTCAGAATTGTACCCAACAAAAATACATTTTACTGCCTTATCATCCAATTTTCTGCGATGTTGTTCAGGCACTAATGCATATGCCAAACAACCAAAAACACGCAGATGAGCAACAGATGGCTTGCGGTCATGCCAAGCCTCATATGGAGTGATAGACTGCAACGCTTTGGTGGGACACCTGTTCAGTACATATGCTGCACACATGACAGCCTCAAGCCAGAAACTATGTGGTAAAGCCTGACTTTTGACCATGCACCTCGCCATCTCCATGAGTGACCTGTTCTTTCGTTCATCAACTCCATTATGTTGAGGTGTATACGGCACTGTACACTGGTGTTTTATCCCACGTTCAGCCAGAAATGCATTAAAATCTGAAGACATATATTCCCCCCCTCGATCAGAACGGAGGGTGCCCATTTTACATGCTGACAGATTTTCAGCCAAAACCAAAAACTGTTTGAAGCACATGAACACTTCGGACTTTGCTTTGAGTGGATATACCCATGCATGCCTGGAAAAATCATCAATGAAAGTCACGAAGTAAAGGTAATTTCCAAAAGAGGGTGTCTGCATAGGACCACAGACATCACTATGTACAAGCTGCAATTTCTACATAGCCCGAACTGAACCATCTTTTGGAAAGGAAGAACGCTGCATTTTGCCCAAAATACAGCCTTCACAAACATGTTTTCCAGGTGCCTCAAGTTTGGGCAAAGAGGACACCATTTCAGATTTCTGCAGGCGTAACAAACTAGCAAAATTCAGATGACCAAAGCGTGCATGCCAAAGCTTTGCATCTGACATAGCCTAAGAATCATGAACTGCACATGCCGAATCATTCACAGATCTTTCATAGTCTATGAGCTTATACAGCCCACGACATAAAATGCCAGAAGCAATAATCACATCGCCATTTGAGAGATCATGGACTATACACCTGTCATCAACGAATTTCACAACCAAGCCAATCTTGGCTAATGCAGAAACTGATAACAAGTTCTTTTTGATCCCTGGCACAAATAAAGCATCTGACAAAGTGAAAGAACTACCATCAGCAGTAGTCAGAATGATCTTACCAACTCCCATAACAGGATAAGAGGAGTTATTGGCGCATGTGACAGTATTCCCTGTAGGGGCAGGCTCGAGTGAAGAGAAGAAACTGCGCTGCGAGGTAATATGTTTGGTCGCCCCACTGTCAAAGTACCAAACATCTGAGTCTACTGCAGACATGCACTGATCATGAGAAGATGGGTCAAAACTGCAGACAGTAGTAAACGCCCATTCTTCTTCCTGCACAAGATTTGCAGACTCTGTTTTTGGTGTAGAGGCCTCTGCAACAACCATTCCAGCCTCTTTCTTCTTTGCCTCTTTAGCAGCCAGTTTTGGACAGTTCTTTATAATATGATCATTTCCTTTACAGTACTTGCAGAACAATTTCTGCTTTTCTGATTTCTTCTCATCTTTATCCTGGTTCTTCGATTGTGCAGCATTTGCAGATTTCTGCTTACAAGTAGAAGAGCTCCATTTTCCTTTGCCCTTCTGACTAGCCAGGAAAGCTTGATCTGCAACACGCATAATGGACCTGTTCTGCCTGGACTGATCTTCCTGCAACAGAACAGAGACTAATTCCTCAAATGACAAGGCATTCGGATTGCCTTTCATCATCAATCGAAGAGTACAGGCAAAACTCTGATATGAATCAGGAAGGCCATTCAGAACGGTCTACACAAGTGAGCTATCTGGTATAACCTCATCAGCAGAAATCAATTGTTCCTTCAGGTCTTTGATCTTTGTAAGAAAACTGTCCATCGAATCACCTTCATTCATGTGCTCACTCTCCAACTGTTTTCGGAGGTAAGCAACACGAGCCTCATTCCTAGCCTGGTACAAAGTGGTAAGTGTATCCCAAGCATCCTTTGCTGTTCTGCAAGAGCGAATGTGAGGAATAATGGCACGTTTGACAGACAAAGCTATCAATGCATGTGCCTGGGCATCTCTGCCATCCCAACGAATCTGCTCTGCACTAGGTGCAACAAAAACAGCAGCACGAACAGGAATCTGCGGAATATCATCTTCGACACCATCTTCATCAGCTCCAACACCTGTATTTGCAGTACCTGTCGTTACAGGTGTAACAGGACGTCTTTCAACACCCTGCACAATGTTCCACAATCCTTTTGCAACCAGTACATGTCGCATCATATAAGCCCATAATGGGTAGTTGGTACCATCCAACTTATCCTCAACAGCCAACATACGGAATACATCACTGCTTTCAGCCATGGCCGGTGACTAAAATACCTTGATGCAGAAAATTGACTATATCTAAAAAAGTTGAACGAAACTGCCCAAACGAGTTCTGCTAGACATGTAGCAGACTTCGAGACGCTTAAACTGGCGAACAGAAACTGGTATATACCTTTGGCACAAAAGCACGAAATAGCCTGCACAAGCGCTGTGATAGTGCGTTCGGAGGCCGAAACGAGCTCAGATCACGATTTTGGCACCACACAGCAAAGCTGTTTTGATCTCGGAAACACCCTGAGTATGCTCACCAAATTTCGTGTGAATCTGAGACTGCAAACGGAGGAGTGTCGATGGCGCCCTAGAAGAAGCAACGACCTGCTCTGATACCAATTGTTGGAGTTAGACGTCTGCGGAAGCACGCGAACAGCACAAGGAAGAAGAAGAAGCTTGGAGCACAACACACAAGACTGAATGTATTACTAGAGAATGTACAAAGATAAATAGCCCATTAGGGCAATAGGCGTATATACAAGCCGGGGGAAAAAAACCTCCTGAAGAGGGAAAAAAGTGCCCCGGCAGTCCTAGAGTGTTCACACACATCACTACCTAAATATATCAACACAACTGTGGGTTGCTTCTTGGATGACCATGAAATAAGCTCTGAACCTGCAAAGGTAAGATAACATGAAGTGCTCCTTCTATCTTCCTTGGAACCAGCCCAATCTGCATCAGAAAATAGCTTCAAACCTAAATCAGATACATAAGGATAATAAAGTCCTTCATTTATGGTTTCTTTGAGATACTTGAGAATCCTTTTGGCAGCATCCATATGTGGTTTCCTTGGTGTGTGCATAAATTGACTTAGCACACTCAAACTGTAACATGTATCCACTCTTGTCAATGTGGCATAGTTGAGATTACCCACTAGACTTTGATATGATGTGATATCCTCTATGAGTTCACCTTCATGTGAGCTCAGTTTATGATTGACCTCCATTGGAGTACCTGCAATCTTACAATCTTGCATCTTGAATTTTGCCAACATGTCCTTAATGTACTTTCTTTGAGTGAGAAACAAACCATGATCTTTGTAGACAACTTCCAAACCTGGGAAGTAGGTAAGTCAACCCAAATCACTTATCCTGAACTCTTCTCTCATCTGATCTTTGATCTTCTTCATACCATTTGCATCATTTCTAGTCAATATAATATCATCTACATATACACATAGGTAGATGATCTCAGAATTACTCTTTTTAATAAAGAGTGAAGGATCTGCCTTGCTTGGTTGAAAGCCTTTGTCCTGCAAGAATGAAACAAGCCTGAAATTCCAAGCTCTTGGAGCTTGCTTGAGACCATACAATGCTTTGTTAAGTTTACACACATAATGAGGATAAACTTGATTCTCAAAACCAGGTGGTTGTGCCATATATACCTCTTCTGTTATCCAACCATTCAAGAATGCATTCTTTACATCTAGTTGAAGTATCTTCCAATTCTTGGAAGAGGCAATACTAAGCAAAACCCTAATAGTAGGCATCTTTGCCACAAGAGAGAAGGTCTCCTCATAATTAATTCCCTGAGTTTGTGCAAAGCCTTTTGCTACAAGCCTTGCCTTATACCTGTTAATGGAACCATCAGAATTCTTCTTGAGTTTATAGACCCATCTTGAGCCTATTACCTTCATGGATGAAGTCTTGGGCACCAAATCCCAAGTGTTGTTTTCCTCAAGTGCTTCAATCTCTTCCTTCATTGCATGCTTCCATTCTGTTTTTGCTTTGGACTCTTCAAATGATAATGGCTCCTCTTGGTTTATGTCCTGTGCTATGTAGATAGAATGTTTAGTTACTAATGAGGTGTCAAACCCATACCTTTCTGGTTTTTTCTTTTCCCTCATAGATCTTCTTAGGCCACTATGTGATGATTCTGCCTCATGTCCAAGTTCCTGCAATTTTGCTTTACCTTTAGACTTCCATGCTTTGACCTTTTCCATCTGAGATTCTTCATCATCCTCTGAGGTGTCTTGTTCTTCAATCTTCGGTTGTTCTCTACCAAGCTTTGGAAAATCTTCTTCAAGATCATATGGTAAATTGACCTTCCTGCATGAATCTTCATACCATGAATTGTTTTCATCAAAAACTACATCTCTGCTTACCAAGAATCCTTTGTTGGTAGGGTTGTATAACCTGTAACCCTTTTGATTGTTGTCATATCCAATAAATACACACCTTTCTGCCTTTGGATCCATCTTGCCTCTAACCTGTGAAGGAACATGAGCAAAAGCAATACATCCAAAAATTTTACAATGATCTAAGCTTGGTCTTCTTCCATTCCAAGCCTCACATGGAGTCATCCCATCAAGGGATTTTGAAGGCAACCTATTAATCAAGTAAGTGGCTGTAGATACAACCTCAGCCCACAGATAATTAGGCAAATGCTTTTCATTTAACATGGACCGTGCAGCTTCAACAATTGTCCTATTCCTCCTTTCTACCACTCCATTTTGCTCAAGAGTGTACCTTTTAGTTACCTCTCTTTTGATTCCTCTTTCTCGAAGAAAAGAATCAAACTCCTTTTTAATGATTTACCTGTTTGATTCTCCACAAGAGCCAAATATCTTTTGAGACATGAAAGAAATTCACCTTTGTGTTTCATAAAGAATAGGATAGTCCATCTACTGCAATCATCAATAAAGGAGACATAATACCTTGATCTGGATATTGAAGCTTCCTTGCTAGGTCCCCATACATCTGTATGAACCAACTCCAAGAGATCTCTCCATGCATATAACCTTTCTTCATGAATGGTAACGTGTGAGACTTTCCAAATTGACATGCACTACACTTATAAATCATATGTTGTTTTGACAAATTAGGGAGTCCAAGTACACTTTGGTCCCTGCAAATTTGCTTTAATGACCTTTCATCAATATGTGCTAACCTTTTGTGCCATACTTCCAATTCTGTGAGTGTCTGGCTACCATAATTAAAGAGAGCAATGTTTTTAGTGTCTTGTAATTCAAATGTGAACAATCTACCTGCCTTTTCACCTTTTGCAATTCTTCTCAATCCTTGACTTGGATCTTCAACACTTTTGTGAACCTGACTTGCAACCCTTTCTCTACTATCTGCCCAACACTTATCAAATTCTTTGTAATGGTAGGGACATAGAGTACCTTACTGAGTAGGTTGATGTTTCCATCAGGTGCTTTGACATTTCCTATTTTCTCCACAAGATGTCTTGTATCATCTCCTGTTTGTACCTCATGCTTGTTCCTTGGATCTTCTAAATCTGATAGGAGTGCCACATTTCCTGCCACATGATTTGAACAACCTGAATCTATGTAGAAAACATGCTCATCAGATTTACCTTGTTTCATAGCCATGTTCATTATCAATAATGAATCCTCTTTGTTTGAGTCTTCTGTGTAGTTATTGAAGTCTCTCCTTCCTTTGTAGCCTCCTTGATAGTTTGAATGATTGTAGTTGTTGTAGTTGCCATGATAATTGTTGAACCTTCCTCTTTAGTAGCCATAACTTCCTCTATTGTATCCTCTTTGATTCCTTGAATTCCTAAAGCAATTTTCAGTTGTATGATTAGTTAATCCACAAATAGAACATGGGTTGGAGTCTTGGGATCTCCCCCTGCCTTGTCTACCTCCTCTTCCTCTACCTCTACCATGTCTTCCTCTACCTGCATAGTTAACTTGATATGTACCTGCTTCATCATCCACTTTCTTTACCTTTTCTTTGTTATCTTTGGACTTGCTTTTATCAGTGTATAAACCTGAAGATTGATTACCTTTAGAGCTTTCTCCATTTTTGATAAGCTTTGCCTCTTGAGTAAGTAGTTGTCCAATGAGTGTATTCAAATCAGGTACATGCATGTCCATGTATAAATCCATAGCTATGGTGAATGCTTCCAACTTGTCATCTACCTTCAAGCCATTGATGACCTGCCTTACAATTTGCTCTTCATCTATTACCTCTCCAATGCTTCCCAACTGATCCGCTATGTCCTTGAGCTTTGTGACAAAATCAATCACATTTTGTTTGGGAGCCTTCTTGAGAGCTGTGAAATCCAGCCATAGTTGATGCTTCCTAGCTTTGGTACTTGAAGAGAAGAAGGCTTCAAGTGCATCCCACACTTCCTGAGATGTCTTACAACTTCTAATGTGAGGCAACAAAAAATCTGAGATAGAGTTGAGGAGATAAGGCCTTGCAAGTGCATCCTTGGAGCACCATGTGCTCAATCTTTCTTGCTCTTCTTGTGTTGGTTGACTTTTGTTCCTGAAACTTGGCATAACTTCATCTCCAGCCACATAACCATGTAAACTTCTACCTTGGAGATAAGCTTCCATTCTTAATGACCAAGCTGAGTAGCTACCTCTGTCCAATTTGTCAATTGATGAAGGAAATCCATCTGGCATGTTGTCCAACCTTGCTCTGATACCACTGTGAAGAGATGGATAGGTATGTGCTTGAAGATGAAGAGGTATTGCAAAATCCTTGATCTACACCAGCCAAATGAACTCCAAGAGTATGTGGTGGGCCCTTTTAGCTTTCTATGGATGTATTAGACACCCTATGTACCTTGGAAGATCACTCACAAAAAGATAGATCAAAACAGATAAGTTGGAGTTAGCTCAGAGGTGAAGAACTTGCTATTTTTGGTTCATACACTTGTCTAGTGTTTTGCATAATTCTTTGAGCACAGCAGCAATTAGCTTAATTCCTCTTGGGGAAGTCTATTTAACTTAAAGAGCTAACTTGCAAGAGTAATTTCATAAAAAATAATGAACCACACATTGAGAATGATGTTTAGCAACTGATGACATCATCCCGATTTTTGCGGGCTGCTATAGTTTGAGACCAGTGAGCAGAAAAACGAACATAACTCCAGATTTACGAATTCAATGATTATAAAACTTTGTATGCGTATTTTCGACAGTAAGCTGAATCCAACAAGTATTAAATCATTGAATTTAGATACGTACACACTGAGAAACAGCTCTGACAAGATGAGTAAAAAAGTCAAGTACCTAACAGAGAAGTGAAAATGACAGACATGGTTGACTTCAACTGAACATAACTGAATATTGCAATACCCAAATGAAATGAAATTTGATGAGCATATATTAAACTTATAGAGCTAACTTTACCAAGTTAAATCACTGAAAATGATGCACCGAGCTCAGAGAAACCATCTCTGCAATCTAACTGAGAAAACTGAGAGATATGGCAGTGAGTAGTACACTTCACAAGAACATGGAAATATGAACTCAAATGATCATGAAAATGAAAGTATATTGCTTGTACAATACAATGGACCTACTGATACATATGTGTGCCTTGTAATCACACCTTGATATGGCATAAAGCTCAGCTCTTGGAGGTCTTCACATAGGTCTCTCTAACCACGACTAAAGCTACCATCTATTTATAGTTGAGTTTGGGAAACTAACTTCCCTCAATCACTCTCCAATCAATTAGTGATTGATTTGATTCTCTACCTACCACAAATCACGAATTCGTGGCTCCTCTTTCCCTTTTTGATCAAGTGGACTCAACCACTTAAGATTCTCTCACTCTTACATTAAGTAAACTCTTCAAAAGTTACAAGAGGTAGTTCAGAAGTGAACTTTGCATAGTCTTCATTTTAAAGCTTCTTCTATGACTTTGTGGGACTCAAGCCAATACTTAGGCTTGTCATAGGCTTGCCTCAACAATATTTACACTTTAACATACATAAATACATATTCAGATATAAGAAAGTGTTGCACACACATTCACACTGCGTATATACATCACATATAATTGTTCATCACACAAACGTATGTACATAAAAAATATTAGCGAATTCTTTTGCATGTATGCACGTACGTTGATACATTAACTCTTTATGTAGGTAGATTCACATTCAGAACCAAACAACCTCATAATTAATGCAAGTGGACCATACTTCAAGTCATAATGATGGAAGATAGAGTAATGAATAAATTTTAACTTGCTTAGACCATGTCGATACCATTTTGTATGGGGATTTCTCATTAATTTACCTGCAAAAGTAACACTTTTAATGATTTCATTTGATTTTAGTGTACCTTTAGTGGAATTTTAAATTGGTATTTCATTCTTGATGTCTAGCTTGACTTCGAATCACGACCACATCCTCCCTCCCTAAACATATGCATTCTCTGGATGCACCAACCATCATACATAACAACAAGCACAAACAAGCATCAAGTAGTCATGGGTGGATATAAATCACTTTTAAAAGAGAGAGAAAGAACATGCTTTTTTCAGACAAACTTACTAAACTTTGTACAATCTAAGAGAATAAATCAGATACAAGTTTCACACTCAACCTACCATATTATAGCCAATACAATCAGACTAGCAACCATATGAATAGATTGTAAACTTCTTAGCTCTTCGTTCACTCAACCTATTCAGATCGAGTAGCTTATCCAAAGCACATGCATATAATCATCCCTAATAACTTGATTTATAGAATTACAATTTGTTTTCCCTGTTGATCTCTCACCTTCTAAACCCCATCAGATCTTTTTCTTATTTTTCTTTTATTTTTTCTTTATTTTTCTTTTTCTTTGCACTTCATCCTAGCTCAGCATTTTTTGCTTTTATTTTTATTTATTTACTCTTTTATTTACACAAGTTGGCCTATGTCAAAATCGGGTGCGACATGGACTTGTCCACCCAGCCAAGTTTACTCCACTTGTCTACCAACCCAACATAGCACATGGCACACAGCGCTAGCCCATACAAAGTCCACATCAGCTCATGGCTCTCACCACCCAACCAAAGTTACTCAAGCCACCTATCAACCCTTATAGGCACATGACAACATAAACGTCAAGCCATACAATGAGACTAGCATCGGTTTGTGTCCCGAATCGCCCAGGTAGGGTAGCTCCATCCACCTACTACCCATCATAGTGCACTGACAACACATACATGTACATGTATAATTGGCTGAAGGTAAGATCAAGTGAGGGATCAAAAATAGAAATCAAAGAATCCCACTTACCAAATGTTCACGTATACTAGCATATACAAGTACTTAATTTAAGTCTTGCCTTCACTTTCCTAGGTCTTCACTCTCGAAAGCTCTATTCTATTAAATAATCCTACCCATGTAATTTTGGTCTTTCATGTATAGCATCCAATCAGAGTAGTTGTGTTTCTACTTGGTTCTACTTAATTTCTCCTTTATTTGTACAAATTTTAACATGTCTATCACATATAAGATACAATGCATATTTATATACATTTATTAAAAAGAAAGAAGTTAGAGTGAAAAAAATTCACTTGTTTATTGTTCAGTACTTTGCTTGATGTCACTTGTATTTATCATCATAATCGTCTCCACTCCAAACCCTCATCTTTTTCTTTTTATTTAGTTTCTTGTATTTGTCTAAAAATCAAAGCAAAAAACATGAGTTATATATATTTTTACTTATAAAATCATTTTTAAACTTTTTAGAATCTTATTGATTACAATTCTTCCTTTTAGTCCATCTCCTTTGATATATGCTCACCAAAGAAGCTATGCTTGTAAAGAAGCCACCTCTGGATTGCATCAATCAGGAAAGCATTTTTAAAATAAAGTAGATATGCATGCAAGCCATTTCATATGCTCATCCATCCCTTAGAGGCTTGATTGACATACATAGCTCTTAAAGACTTTGAAAATCCATGATGCAAACATTTGATCATTGTTGCCCTTATCGACAATTTTCTCAAATGCATCATATGAAGATGCACTTGATGAATGAAGAGCACATGTATAAAGCATTTTGAAATTTAACATGTTTAAACCAGCATAAAAAAAAAATCTTCAAGCATGCATTTTGATCCATTTCATGCTTGAAATCATTTTGGGAAATTTCTTTATTTGCATCATCTTGAATCATACTGTATTAATTGGAACAAGAGTTTTGAATAGATTCATTAGATTCCCTCATCAAGTAGAAGTATTCATCATGCTCAGATAACAATATATACTCGTTTTTGTCATCCAATCTATCATGATTCCTTTCTATCCCAGTGTTAGCAATTATTGAATTTGTTTCTATCTCTAATCTTTCCAAGAACTCCACATCGTTGTAATGGTCCAAAACCATCTCTCCTTCAACATGAAGTAAATCCATATCCTCATAATTAGGAAAATCTTGATCTTTAGTATTACTAGAGTCTTGCTTATGCAAGTCATACTCACCAAGACTTTTACATTTTTTAAGACTATGCATGTAGTTTGATGACAAATCAGCCTCTTTATTCAAAATGTCATCATAAAATTCTACATCCATCCACATCATTTCTTGCTTATTCTCTTTAGAGGATGTACTTAGACTACATTGTTCATACATCTCCACGGTCATCTATTCTTGCTCAAACATTTCATCATGTCTAAATATCTTGATACATTTATTCAAATCTATTGGAACTTCGTTCATCGGATAGTGTTCGTACCTAGTTTCATCAATGCAGCAATTTAACTCAGTCATTTCTTGTTGATTTTCATTAGGTAATGTACCCATATCATAATTTTCATACATTTTTTGCATTCTCCTTCTCATGATCCATTTCTTTAGCATATAGAGTGAACTCATCATAATCTCCATCCACATGGGAATGCATCTTTTCATAGAGTGGGACATCACCCACATACATATCATTATACTGAAGCCCAATCAACAACTGATTCTTACTTCCATGATTAGGATCATTCTTTTGTACCTCTAAATGCACATTCAAAGTGGGATCATCCAAAAGCATTTTATGATCTAGATCATCAATTAGAGTTTTCTTAGACACCAAGCTTATCAACATCGGCATACATATCACTATTTAGAGGATGCATCATTAGCATGTCCTCCTTTTTATGAGCAAGCTCATCTTCATGCATCCTTGTATGTATGAACAATGTAACACTATTCACATCTATTTCATTCTCCATATGATCATTTGTTGACATAGTTTTTGATCTAGCATCATGCTTCCCTGGAGTCTCTTCATATAACTCAATCATCAAATCATAAATTGTATCCAATTCATGTGTTCCAGTGGATACATCACTACCAACTAGCATCTAATCATTCTCCAAACCTTCTCCATTGTCATAAGATAAGGATGCATCTCGAGCTTGATCTTCTGAAAGATTTGCTAGATTCCCTTCACATAATTTGTCTTTAATCTCTTCATGATCACCTTGAGAACTTGTAGATTAATTTAACTCTTGGTTAGTTTCGTATCTTTCTTCTTTGTTTATTTGAGCATCGTCCATTGGATGTGAGGAGTTTTCCAGAGTAGGGGAAGCCTCATTTGGTTTTTGTATAGGATTTTGTTGAATTTTGTTTTGTTTTATGTTTAATGTTTGTTTGGTTTGAATTTTATTAGCTTTCACCTGTTCCTTTGATTCTCCCATCTTTGGGGCTTATGCACATATAGCACTTAGTGAACTAGAGAAACTATGCTACAACGTAATATGTTTGATTGCCCTAGTATCAGAGTACCAAAAATCTGGATTCTGTAGACATGCACTCTTCATGAGAAGATGGTTCATAACTTCATATAGTAGTAAACACCCATTCTTCATTCTCCACAAGATTAGTAGACTCTTATTTTTGGTGTAGAGGACTTTGTGACAACCATTCCAACCTGTTTTTTCTTTGTCTCTTTAGCTACCAATTTTGGAATCCTCTTTATGACATGATCATTTCCTTCACATTATTTGAAAAACAATTTTTGTTTTCCTGATTTCTTCTCATCTTTCTGTTCCTTTTTAGAATGTTTAGAATTAGGATATTTTTGCTTACTAGTCGGCGAGCCTCATTTACATTTGCCCTTTTGGCTAGCTAGGAAAGCTTGATTTGCAACACGGATAATGGACCTGTTCTACCTAGACTAATCTTCATGCAATAAAATAGAGAGTGACTCCTCAAACGTTAACGAATTTGGATTGCCTTTCATCATCAACCAAAGAGTAGAAGCAAAACTCTGATATGAATCTGAAAGACCATTGAGAACAGTCTGTCGAAGTGAACCATCTCACAAGAGTTCATGAGTAGAAATCAAGTGCTCTTTAAATCTTTGATCTTTGTCAAAAAATGTCCATGGAATCTTCTTCATTCATGTGCTCAGTCTCCTATCGTTTTCAGAGGTAAGATCCATGAGCCTCATTTCTTGCCTAGTATAAAGTAGCAAGTGTATCCCAAGCATCCTTAGCTATTTTGCAAGAGTGAATACGAGGGTTAATGACATGTTTGATAGACAAAGCTATCAATGCATGTGCTTGAGCATCTTTGCCATCCTAATGAAGTTACTCTACAATAGGTGCAGCAAGAACTACAACACGAATAGAAATTACAAGATCCTCATCTTCAATGCCATTTGCATCACCTTCAATAACTATATTTACAAGTGTTTGACAATGTGAGAGAATTGCCATCATTAGTAGTAAAAATGATCATATCAACTCACATTATAGGATAAAAGGAGTTGTTAGCATCTATGAGAGTATTCCTTGTAGGGGCAAGCTCAAGTGAATTGAAGAAACTATGTTGCAAGGTAATATGTTTGGTTTCCACACTATCACAATACTGCAAACATCTGAGTCTACTATAGGCATACAGTGCTCATGGTAAGGTGGATCATAGCTGCGAACAATAGTAAATGCCCATTCTTCATTCTAATCAACATTAGTAAAGTCTATTTTAGATATACAAGCCTTTGCAACAACCATTAGAGCCTCTTATTGATTTGTAGTCCCTTATGACAACTCTTTATGACATGATCATTTCCCGTACAATACTTTTAAAGTTCTTTTTGCTTTTCTATTTTCTTCTCATCTTTGTCTTCATTCTTGAACTATGTAGCATTAGCAGATTTTTGCTTATTAGTAGATGAGCTTCACTTACCTTTTCTCTTTTGATTAACTAAGAAATCTTGATCCACAACACATATAATTGACCCCTTCTACTAAACTTATCTTCTTGCAACAAAAAAAATACTAAATTCTTAAATTTTACCATGTTTGGATTGCCGTTCATCATCAATCAAAGAGTAGAAGTAAAACTCTAATATGAATTTAGAATACCATTAAGAGCTATCTGTAAAAGTGAACTATCTGCTAAGATTTCATCAACACAAATCAACTGCTCCTTCAAATCTTTGATCTTTTTCAAAAAGCTATACATAGAATCTCCTTCAATCATATTCTCACTCTCTAAATGATTTTAGAGATACGCAACACGAGCCTCATTTCTTACTTGCTATAGAGTTGTAAGTTTATCCCAAGTATCCTTTGTTGTCTTCTAAGAGAAAATGTGAGGGATAATGGCACATTTGACAAAGGAATCTAAAAATACATGTGCATGAGCATCTCTTTCATCCCAACAATTTTGCTCTACGGTAGTTGTCGTAGCAAGTACAACATGAATAGGAGTATTTTGAAGATGATCATCTTCAATGCCATCTACATCACCTTCAATAACTCTACTTGCAAGTCATGTAGGACGTTTTTCAATACCCTGCACCATATTCCACGTCCCTTTTGCTAGCAATACATGATGCATCTTATATGCCCAGAATGGGTAATTATTACCATCCAACTTATCCTTAGTAGCCAACATGTCGAATACATCATTACTTTCATCAATGGCTAGGGACTAAATACCCAGATGAAAATATTGACTATAACTAAAAAAGTTGAAATGAAAGCACTTATCAAGCTCTCGTAAACCTTTAGCAAACTTTGAGGTGCTTGTACTGGCTAACCAAAGCCTGTATATATGGTTGGCACAAAACAACAAAATTGCATGCACAATTGTTGTGATAGTGCATCTGAAGGCAAGATGAGCTTAGATCAAAATTTCAGCACCACAAAATGAAGCTATTTTGAACTCCTAATCATGCAAAGTATGGTCAACTTTTGTGCAATTTTGATACTATGACTAGAGGGGTGTGGATGATGCCCTATACAAAACACGAGATACACAGATACCAGTTGTTGGAGTTCAAGGTCTAGAAAAGCACACGAACAACACAATGAACAAAAAGAAGCTTGGGGCACAGCACAATTAAAAATGTACTACCAAGTGAAGTGAAAAGATAAGTGACTCATAAGATTATAGGCATAGATACAATATGGGGAAAAATACCTCCTAAAGAGGGAAAAAAGTGTTTTGTTAAGTGTGATCACACATCACAAGTGAAATATATCAATAACTATGGCCAAAGTAATTTTTTTGAACACATTTTTCAAGATTTCCAACCAAAAACACTATATTTTCAAAAATCGCTTCAAAAATAAAGTATACATCATCAAATCTCTAGTTATGCTTCCCTAAAAAAAAAGGAATTTTTCCGAATGGAATAGTTTTCACTCATATAAAGTTGCAAAGCTTATTTTTGTCCATCCTCACCTCAACAACCATAATCCATATGTTATACACATGTTTGAAGTTCATATACAACCATTTTGTCTTCTTTGGTCTTCTTATTCTACTAATTGCTAGAGAGAACTGAGTTGACACCTATTTTAGACATAAAATTAGAATACTTGTTCTCTTGCATCAAGAAGTATCCCTGAGAGTGTGTGTTCTAACTTTGATCCAAAGATGTGAACTCTAAAATTGAATATAGTACAAATAGGAAGAAGACTAATATCAATTCTAGGTAATGTCTCTAGTTTGATGGGTTCCTTGTATACCTCCATTCTTGGGGACTTTGGAAGGATATAGATTACTTGTGGTGGAGCATTTGATTCCTCTATCTATTCCATAGATGATTCCTTCCTTTGGATAGGGGTCTAATTAGGGAAACATTTATGGTATTTTCCTTTGTGGCACCAAGGGCTCCTATGAGGGTAGCACCTTGTGGCTTTGAGAGATCCCTTTAATTTTTTTGTTATGGATATGTCCTTTGAAACTCACTAAAATTATATTGCGAGTTGAGATCATAGGATGTATGGGGTCCTCAATGACTGTACTTTCAACGTATGGTTCAAGATCTCTTAGGACATTCCTTTTTATCCTCAGTCTTCCTTGATTGGACTATATTCTTCTCTCTAGATATGATGGTTGTCTTGTGATATTTGGATAATTGAAAGCGTTGATCATCTCTTGAAACATGGGCTCAGTCATTTATGTGTTAGGAATAGGTTTGGGCACCTTCTCTTAAACCTATTGAGCTTTATCCACACTTATTCTTATCACGCAAGAGGTGTCTTGAGGAAACATCTGATGGAGCTTTGTCCAAGAATTCATTGCTATTCTCTTCTTGGTTTTACCTTTCAAAGTTAATTTTATTTCCTGTGTTTTTGTGTGGAAGGTATGTTGAAGATATGTTGGTTACCTCCCAGTCAAACCTCAAAAACGCTCCAGAATGTGTATAATACTGTAAACAATTGTATCTTTGTCCCCTATACAATTTCTTTACAATGGGCTTGGCAAGGAAATCGTTAATATGACCCAACTTTGAGATCATTTCCTTCCCTTGGTTTTCCATTAGTCTTTTAGCATGATACTT
This sequence comes from Ceratopteris richardii, assembly GCA_020310875.1. Lineage (NCBI taxonomy): Eukaryota > Viridiplantae > Streptophyta > Polypodiopsida > Polypodiales > Pteridaceae > Ceratopteris > Ceratopteris richardii. Next base: position 55,636,008 of record CM035433.1, on the reverse strand, counting down.
CACTAGACCACTTGAACTCTATTTTCAAATGCTCCAAATATAGAAACAAGGGATAAAAGTATTCATATGTGCATATGACTATCCTTGCATGTAGGTATCATGTGTTTTCCTTACCCTTCAATCCTTTCATACATTGAATCTTTTCATAATTCATATTGCCTCACATAATTTCCTATGTATCCTTTTTGTCGTCCCATGAGTGGAAATGACTATCCCTCAATTGCAAGATGTAAATGGGCAGACAACAACACCCCCTTATCCTTCCACTGACCAATCCTTCTTCACTTGTGTAGTGCTCCCTTGTGTAGTGCTCCCTTGGTAACCCGAGTCTTAAGGCATGTTGCTCTTTTTCGAGCCCCTTGTCTCTCTACCAATACCTTTGTCTCTTGCTTCATGGAGAATACTCAAAAAACACCTATAAAAATGAAATATGGCACCTACCATTCTGATTTTATTCCTTTCAAGTTCTTTTTTATTTTTAGTTTTTAGAAATGCACGTAATGAGAACCAAATCTGCGAGCTACACCATGCGACAGAGACAAAGCAATGGTCCTACACTTGCTCTACCTATAGAAAAATGCATAAATGTAGCTCAAGGTGTGTATATTGAAGATGATGATGGAAACTTTAGAATTGGACTAAAAGCTCAAGCAATCCCTTTTATGAAGAAACTTATCATCTTCTGCATAGCTTCAACCATCCATGAAAACCTCAACTTGCAACATGGTCCCCAACAACGTGCCAAAACGTCCACAAAGACAAAGCTTACTAGCCTCAAGTGATGGGGGTCAACTTCAATTTTCAATACAAGTCTCTTACCCAACCAAGTGTATTGAGAGACATATTTACAAACATATAAGATAAAAAAAGCTCAAGAGGAAGAATAATAGACCACATACACACACACACCAAAATGAAGAGAAGTGAGCACGATGAGCAAAAAAACAATCTCCCATTAGGTAGATATGGACAAAGGACACCTCGGTAGGACCTTGAAGATCACAATGAAGAAGGAGATGAGAGAAAATTCATCAAGTAAAAGTGAGTAGAAAAAGGGTTTTTCATCTTTTAAACTAACAAGATGGACTCTTTTTGGCTTAAAAACCCAAAGGACATCCCTTGTAGCTCATAAGAAATCTGATTTGATCTCCAAAATTTTGTACAAAACTATATCACTCTAGAGGCTCAAAGATTTAGCCTTTACAAGATTGAAGTAGATTACGAAAAATGGGTTTTAATTCAGGTAAAATTCATTAGAAGTTCTAAATCTAGACAAATATCACTGATTTTGATGCCCCTTAGACTCCTTCCAATGGAGATTTTTAAGCCTTGTCTTGAACTCCAAGCGAATGGGCATGCATCCCAAGAAAAAAAATTGAATGAGCCCATCCACTATGAATTGAATTTGACTTGATTTCTTGTTCTTGTTGCTAACACACATTAAATCCTTTCTAAGGATATAGTAGACCTTGTTTCCTAATCCTTTGTGCTTGTTGAGCTTGACATATAAAAACCTACTAGGTCATCTCAATATTCATATAGGTAAATATTTTCATTGTCAACACCAAGATGTTCTCGATAAGAAACCTCATGGCTATCATACATATTCCTTTCAACATCTAACATAACAACCTTTCATTTCTGTTTATCTATTTGAATCTCCAATGAGTCTTTAAAATATGTAATTAATTGTTTACTTCAGTAAGTAGAGACACAAGACTACACATAAGTAAGTAGAGACACAAGACTATATATAAGGCCATCCCATCTATTTCAATAAATTCATCATCGACGAATCTCAACCATGCATGTAACATAAATACTTATAGACAATGTTGATATCTTTTCTTTTGTATACCTGTAGTAGAATTTGTGTTCTCACCCTTTGTGTCCTCTTGAAATGTATACCTTGGTCCGCTTGACCACTAAATTTCTTTTGACCTACTTGGTCATTTTGTAAAGATCTCCTATAGGTAGGAACATCAAACTAAATTTAAGATAAAGTTATTAGTAGTTGGGAAACATTTACCATTTTTGGTTTGAGAGATTGCTAACAAAGCTTCCCTTTAATCATGTTTGCAAAGCTTTCCATTTTGTTTATTAAGGTCATTCTCCACTTGATAAAACTTGTGGCGTTGTCTTGTTTGCTCTATGCAAACCTTGCCTTCATGTGTAACTTTGGCATCATCGTTTGAGTACTTGACTTATTTTCTCAACTAATGAACACAAGTCGAGTCTTAAATATAACTTCTTCATTGTAAGGTGGAGATATAGATAAAGCTATCCCATCTACACGTACTCAACCATTTTAGAATCCAAACATCATTCAACTTCTGCTAGATACTTAATCTATAAGTATCCTAAATTTTTAGGTTCTCAAAGAGCTCTCCTCTAAGATTTTAGAATACCTTAAGATCTTTTACCTCTAGGTTTCGTATTGAGAACTAGCCATTGTTTTATGCACAAGTACAATTCTCAGCGATGGCACGTGTAGTAAACGTTTTTACCAAACTCATATGAGGGTTCTTATGTCCTCGACTCTTAGATTAAGATGATTCAGCACTTTATGGATATTCGTGAAAGTATCTTTAAGTTTATTTATCTCTCTCTTTGAATCTCTCTCTCTCTCTATCTTTCTCTCTCTGTATCTATCTATCTATGCATCTATCTATCTATGTATATTTCTCTCTCTATCTATCTATCTATCTATCTATCTAGCTAGCTAGCTAGCTAGATATCTATCTATCTAGCTATCTATCTATCTCTCTCTCTCTCTCTCTCTCTCTCTATATATATATATATATATATATATATATATATATATATATATATATATATATATATATATCCATCCATCCATCCATCTATCTATCTATCTATCTATCTATTTATCTATCTATCTATCTATCTATCTACCTATATAACTATCTATCTACCTATCTACATATCTCTTGCTCTCTCTTTCTCTCTCTATGTGCATGTGTGTGTGTGTCATACACACACATGTGTGTGTATAACTCAATAAAAAATGTACCTATGAACCTATAGTTCATGTAGAGTCGTTTTTCAAGTTTATGATTCTTCTTGTTGAATCAAAAGATACCTTAGGTCCCTCATCTTTTAGTACATGTAGACATGGCATTACGTTGAGCTTACTAACTTCTTTTTTCTTGTTAATATGATCTTTGTAATAACTTTCCCTTGCCTTACTTATGAACATACTTATTCTTATACCAGTCTCTAATACTCAGTCTTAAAGTTCCATGAAGTACTTGATAAAAAGTTTTTTTTTAGAATACTTTTTCTTTATTTTATATTGTGACGTCATATCAACCATCTTCAGGCCTATGTCAAGAAGCTCCTTTGGTTACTTCTAAGAAAGTTAGCGCTTCACGAAGGAATCCTCTAAAGACTTAGGAATGGCCTTGATTCCTTTACCACTTCTAAGAGCGGGGATCACCTTTAAATAATCTTGACCTGAAAATATTATACTCATGTCACCCTTTTGATTATTGCAAACCATATTCATGGTTCCATTTAGACTATAAATAATGATTTTTTGGAGTTACTTTAACTTCTATTGGTATCTGCAACATTCATCATACGTCATTTAATGTATTGTTAGTACCCATTTGTAGGAGTTTCAAACTCATGTTATGATTCTTCACAAGATAGCGATCACCATTCACTCTGTAGATCTATGAAGCTATGTCTATACGTGTATATGTATCCACATAAATGTTTCTCAATATGCATTTGGCAAGCCTATTTGAGTTTCAAAAGTTTGTGCATGGAGGTTAAAGATTTCAACAAAATTCCTCGCATAGTTGTATTGATTTTAAAATGTATTCGATTTGTTCATACAAGAGAACTAAATTCAAATATAGATTTCTTTTTTTTTTTTACAAGTTCATTCATAAAAGAAGGCATTTCTTAATGCTACCCAGATCTTACACGCTATTAGCTATTACTTGGTCAGAAGTTGCTTTCTACATTTATGATATAACGGAGGAAGGCTTCCATCACACTCCTTTGGGACAGTTGCTTCTGTTAGTGCCAGGAGTAAGGCAGCAATTTCAGGAGCAGGTTAGTCCTGGACCTTCCTGTACTCCATCGACGGCAACCATACAACTGGAAATTGATGCAACAGTGGATCACTCAGTCCCATTGATCACAGTTTGGCACAAAAACCACAAGATTACCCAAGTTCTAATTGATGGTGGGTCGAGTGTGAATATAGCAACGGCAGCACTCTGCAAGCAATTGGGTTGGACCCAAATTGAGCCCGTACAATTTTTTGTACGAATCGCAGACCAATCCCGCATCCATTCGATGGGCCTAGTACGGAATATCCCAACTACCTTGCAAGGCACCACGTTCAGAATGACTTTTGTTGTCCTAGAACTACCAGAATCCAGCCTCGACTACAATTTACTTTTCGGACGACCATGGTTGAAGCAAGCCAAAGTTGTACAGGATTGGTCAGCGTACGAGTTAACTTTCAAAGACAACCACCGGAAATATGTAGTTAAATTAGATGCCATGCAACCCTGCGATCTTCATGCATGACCATATGTAGCAGAGCCGGTCCACATGTTGGATGGATTATGTGACGATAAGGAAGAGGCGTTCCTGAAGACCAATAAGGATCTGATCTCATTAGGTACTGTAGATCTCCAGTCGGTCGCAGACAAGTGGAGTCTGGCAGCCTGTACGGTTGTACCAGTGACCGGAGATGTAGAAGCAAATGATGGTGTCGCTATGGATGGAGCCACCTTACATCAACTCTTGCAGTCAACTGATGATCTAGTAAAACCTCGGCAATTTTATGTACCGGAAGATCAATTAGTAACATATAATTTGGGTGATACGGTCAACCCGTGACCAATTAAGATTAAAGCAGGCTTAGCAGAGACGTTCCAAGATGATTTAATACAACTTCTGCGTGAATTCTCTGATGTTTTTGCTTGGGATTATCGAGATATGAAAGGTCTGGACCCGTGGATTTATCAACATCAGGTAGTGCTCAAACCGGAGGCGAGGCCAATCAAACAGTCTAGTTACCAAATGAACCCCAATTATGCAGCATAAGTCAAAGCACAACTTGATCGGTTATTGAAGGTGGGATTCATTATCCCAATCAAGCATGTTGATTGGATATCTCCAATAGTGATCGTCCCGAAGAAAAATAAACAGCTACGCATATGTGTTGATTATCGGAAACTGAATGCTGCCACTGTACCGGATCCATTCCCTCTCCCCTTTCTGGACACAATGCTTGATAGGGTGGCAGGGCACGAGATGTATTCATTTCTGGATGGCTACAGTGGCTATAATCAGGTGAGGATGGCAGAACAAGACATACCTAAAACAACTTTTATCACGAACTGGGGTGTTTATGCTTGCACTGTAATGTGGTTCAGGTTAAAGAATGCCCCGAGCACCTTCCAAAGATGCATGCAGGAAGTCTTTTCACCCTACTTAACTACATTTATGCAAGTATATTTGGACAATTTTTCCTTATTTGGCAAGACTTGAGCGCACCTATATCATTTACGATGCTGCTTTGAAAAATGCCAAGAATATCGATTATGCTTGAATCCGACGAAGTCTGTTTTTGCGGTCTCTTGTGGCAAACTACTGGGACTCAACAAGGAATACAGGTTGATCTGAATAAAGTAGCAGCCCTGTTGGAAGCACCAGTCCCCACAACACCGAAAGAAGTTATGCGCTTTCTGGGCCAAATCCGGTGGCATGGCAGACATTTACGGTGGTTAGCTCATTTAGCGACAACACTCAATCGGCTTATGACTAGTGCTCCACGGCAGTATGATTGGACACCGGAGTGCCAAAATGCATTTGATCGTTTAAAGGTTTTATTAACGTAGGCCCCAATTTTACAACCACCGGATTGGGAATGTCCGTTCCATGTCTTTGTGGATGCATCAGACATAGCTATTTGTAGCGTACTAATGCAACAAACTATTCAATGCTGATTAGCCCCTGCTGAAAGAAACTATTCAATGACCGAAAGAGAATGTCTCGGGTTAGTGTACTCTCTTAAAAAGTTCCAACTTTTTTTGCTGGGCCGAAAGTTCACCTTCCACGTGGATCATGCCGCACTCGTGTATTTGGTCCGGCAGCAACATTTAGGTGGGAGATTGGCTCGACGGGTTTTATTATTACAGGAGTTCGACTATGAAGTTATTCATCGACCCGACACAACACATGCTTTGGTGGATTTCCTCTCTCGATTGGATTCCGGTGAGTCTCTGGTCGGGGTTGATGACACTACACCGGCAATTTACGTTACTGAGCTAACTACTGAAGAATCTACAATACCTCTTGTTACTCCTACGTACTACGATACGTTACTCACTTTCCTCACCAACGGTTGTCTTCCTCCTCATATTCCCCCTGCTGTGCGGCAGAAACTTGCAGTTTACAGTCGAAGATTCCGGTTGATCGTAGGTCAACTATACTACATGGATCATACTGGTGTTTTACTTCGTTGTATCCCTCCACATGAAGCAGAATCAGTTATTGCCATGGCTAATTCATTACCCTCGGGCAGACATTTCGCAGCTGATCTTACTCATCGTAAAATTGTGCAAAGTGGACTTTGGTGGCCTACAATGTACAAAGATGTGACTCAGTTTGTGCAGCAGTGTGATATCTGTCAACGGTCTGGACAACCCTTGCAGCGACACTTCTTTCCCCTTCAACCTATCTTACCTTTGGAACCCTTTCAGAAGTGGGTCTAGATTTTATTGGCCCAATAACACCACCAGCACCCTCACCAACAATCGCTATATATTGACTTGTACAGATTATGCCACCAGGTGGGCGGAAGCTTGGGCTTTGCGTTCTGCCACAGTTGTTTCGGTGGCAAAATGTTTGATGAAGGACGTTTTTCCTCATTATGGGTTGCCTCTGGAAATCGTTACGGACCAAGGTACACACTTTGCTAACCACTTAATGCAAGTCTAAACCAAGACATTTTAGATTGTCCAAAAATTCAGCTCGCCTTATTATCCCCGTGCCAATGGTTTGGCAGAGAGTACCAATAAGACTTTGTTGACTATGCTCCACAAATTGCTTTTTGAATGTCCGGAACGTTGGGACTAGTTACTACCTGCAGTTTTGTGGGCTTACCAGACTACGTACAAGGTAGCTACTGGCATGACCCCGTTCAAACTAGCTTATGGATTGGAAGCTATTGCACCGATGGAAGTAGTAGTGTCGAGTCTTCGCGTGGCCTTAGCTCAGAAATTGCTGCTGAAAGAATATTTGCCATTTCGGTTGGCTGCCCTCAGATCATTGGATGAACATCGCTGGGAAAGTTTTATGGTTCTTCAAGAAGTTCAGCTTTGTCAAGCTCATACCCATGATCGTTTCCTCAAGACCCCTATGTTTACGGTGGGGAAACTTGTGTTATTCTACAATGCTAAAGCAAATTGGTCTGTTGGAAAATTTAAATTACAGTGGTTTGGTCCATACCGGATTGCTGAACAAGTGGGACCAACAACTTTTCGGTTGGAAACCTTAACAGGTGTTCTCTTGCCAAAAGTGATTAATGGTTCTAAGCTACGCCCATATCACCAACCGCCTGATCACCGCTGACGTGTTCCTCGTCTTTTTCGTGTGTCACTTGTTTTCTATTTCTCCCCGCATTTTGATTGACCACAGACCATAATCTGCTCGTTTTGATATCTAAACATGATTAATCGCCGCCCTATGTTACTGTTTTTGCTCATGCATGCATGCCGTAATTATGACGGATATCTTTCCAATAACGCACGATGATTAGGGTTTTCGATCGCTTAATGTTACCTGTGTGACTAATTAATCTTGTTTCTTTTCTTGTTAATCGCTATTGTGTTTGTGTGCTTGTGCGTTGTTTGTTTTTTATGTTCTTGTGATTACTCGTGCGTGCCATGGAAGCTCTTGCAAATGTCGCCACCTTCTGTGCAGGACTCACTCCGGAAGTGAGTGAGTATTTGCGCACCCGTGGTCTGCTGGTCTTCGCTGAATTGCCTTGGCATTCAGTG
>CM035433.1:55615457-55617957 GCA_020310875.1 Ceratopteris richardii | reverse complement strand
AATCAAACTACCCACAAGAGATTGATACTTCCTCATATCTTTGTAGTCTGCACCATCATATTTACTGAGCTTGTGATTAACTTCAAGTGGTGTTGAAGCTTCTCTGCAATTTTCCATATCAAACTTCTTCAACAAGTTCAGAAGATACCTTTCTTGTGACACATATATGCCATGATCTGTATAAGTGACTTCCATTCCAAGAAAGTATGACAACTTTCCTAGATCACTGATCTTGAATTCTTTTTCAAGCAATCTCTTTACCTCCTTGATTCCTTCATCTGAAGTACCTTTGATTATAATGTCATCTACATAAATATAAATGTAGATTGTACCTTCCTCTGTTCTTCTTATAAGTAGACTTGGGTCTGCTTTTGAACTTTGATATCCAAGATCATTGAGATACTTCACCAGTCTATACTTCCAAGCTCTTGGAGCTTGCTTCAATCCATACAATGCTCTTCTCAACCTGCAAACAAAATTTGGATACCTAGAATCTATAAACCCTTGAGGTTGTTCCATGTATACCTCATCTGATATGTATCCATTCAAGAATGCATTTTTTATATCCAATTGACTTAGGGTCCAGCCTTTTGAAGCTGCAATAGCAATGATTGTCCTTATAGTTGACATCTTAGCTACAGGACTGAATGTCTCATCATAATCTATGCCATAGGTCTGGGCATAGCCTTTCATCACCAATCTAGCTTTGTATCTGGCTATACTTCCATCTGCAAGCTTCTTCACTTTATAAACCCATTTATTTCCAATAACTTTCTTACCATTTGGTTTAGGAACAAGTTCCCATGTCTTGTTCTCCTCCAGTGCATTGAACTCTTCCTTCATTGCTTCTTCCCATTGGTTCTTACCTTTAGCTTCATCATAGTTCTGAGGTTCTTCATCATCTTTGACCATATATGCATAGTTCTTCTGAGTTATGTAAGAAGTATCATAAGAATACCTTTCTGGTTGTCTTCTAGTCTTGCTTGACCTTCTTGGTTCACATTCTTCATAAGTGTCTGGATACACCTCTTCATCAAATATAGGAGCTTCTTCATTTCTTCTTGTTAATCCACTTGTGGATGTACTTGTTTGCATATAGTCTTCATCTCTATTTACCTGCACAATTGATTTTCCTTTCTCACATCTTCTTACCTCTTCTTCAAATTCTTCACCTGTATGATTTTGATCTGCATACCAACTTTTCTGTTCATCAAATGTAACATCTCTAGAAACAAGAAATTGTTTTGTTAGAGGATTCCACAACCTGTAACCCATCTGCTTTTCATCATAACCAATGAACACATATTTTTCTGCCTTTGGTTCAAGTTTATGCCTAAGTTGTGATGGCACATAAGCATATGCAATTGATCCAAACACTCTACAATGATCTAGTGTTGGTTTCTTACCCCACCAAGCTTCATATGGAGTCATTCCATTCAGAGCTGCACATGCATTCCAAAGATAATCATTGAACTCTTGGGAGAAGTATTCTCCCCCTCCATCAGACCTCAGTCTTTTAAGCTTTTGACCTGTTACTCTCTCTGCATATGCATGAAAATGCTTGAAGGCTCCAAACACTTCTGATCTTTCCTTCAGAACATATAAAGTTATCCATCTTGTAGCATCATCAATGAAAAGAACATAATACCTTGAGCCACTGATAGATCCTTCTTTTGATGGTCCCCATACACCTGTATGAATGAGCTCAAGTACTCCATCATGTTTGAATCCTTTCTTCTGAAATGGTAACCTGTGTGCTTTTCCCATTTGACATGCTTCACATTTATAAACCATATGTTGACTTTGCACATTTGGTAATCCTAGTACAGACTGATTAGCAACCATAGCTTTAATTCCTCTTTCATTGAAATGACCTAATCTCTTATGCCAGAGATCAAGTTCTGTAATCATTGCTTCACCATGTGTGAGCAAAGCTTGACCAATGTTTCCTTGCACTCTTAAAGTAAAGAGTCTACCTTCTTTCTTACCAGAGACAATCTGATTATATCCATTCTCTGGATCTTCCACAAATACTCCTTCATTTGTAAACCTGACTTGAAAACCTTTTTCAACTATCTGTCCCACACTAATCAAGTTTTTAGGTATTGTAGGAACATACAAAACATTGGTTAGCAAATCTGCTCCACTCTTGCATTTCACTTTTCCAATTGAATGTACACTATGTCTTGTATTATCACCAGTTTGAACTGTGTGACTAGAAATGCCTTTTTCCAATTCTGACATCAATTCTATGTTTCCTGACAAATGATTAGAACATCCAGAGTCAATGTAAAATACCTTTAGATCTTCTTTATCTGATGTGTTGATTGAGTTCATCATCAATGATGTATGACTTTCATTCTGTGTGTCATTTGCATAGTTGTAGTAGGTGGTGTTGTAGGATTGATTCTGTCCCCAACTTCTTCCTCCACCTCTACCATAGCCTCCTCTTTGACTTTGTCTACCTCTTTGGAAATTACTTTGATATCTTCCACCTCGA
>CM035433.1:55597957-55607957 GCA_020310875.1 Ceratopteris richardii | reverse complement strand
ACAACACCACCTACTACAACTATGCAAATGACACACAGAATGAAAGTCATACATCATTGATGATGAACTCAATCAACACATCAGATAAAGAAGATCTAAAGGTATTTTACATTGACTCTGGATGTTCTAATCATTTGTCAGGAAACATAGAATTGGTGTCAGAATTGGAAAAAGGCATTTCTAGTCACACAGTTCAAACAGGTGATAATACCAGACATAGTGTACATTCAATTGGAAAGGTGAAATGCAAGAGTGGAGCAGATTTGCTAACCAATGTTTTGTATGTTCCCACAATACCTAAAAACTTGATTAGTGTGGGACAGATAGTTGAAAAAGGTTTTCAAGTCAGGTTTACAAATGAAGGAGTATTTGTTGAAGATCCAGAGAATGGGTATAATCAGATTGTCTCTGGTAAGAAAGAAGGTAGACTCTTTACTTTAAGAGTGCAAGGGAACATTGGTCAAGCTTTGCTCACACATGGTGAAGGAGTGATTACAGAACTTGATCTCTGGCATAAGAGATTAGGTCACTTTAATGAAAGAGGAATTAAAGCTATGGTTGCTAATCAGTCTGTACTAGGATTACCAAATGTGCAAAGCCAACATATGGTTTATAAATGTGAAGCATGTCAAATGGGTAAAGCACACAGGTTACCATTTCAGAAGAAAGGATTCAAACATGATGGATTACTAGAGCTTATTCATATAGATGTATGGGGACCAACAAAAGAAGGATCTATCAGTGGCTCAAGGTACTATGTTCTTTTCATTGATGATGCTACAAGATGGATAACATTATATGTTTTGAAGGAAAGATCAGAAGTGTTTGGAGCTTTCAAGCATTTCCATGCATATGCAGAGAGAGTAACAGGTCAAAAGCTTAAAAGACTGAGGTCTGATGGAGGGGGAGAATACTTCTCCCAAGAGTTCAATGATTATCTTTGGAATGCAGGTATTAAGAGAGAAATAACTTGCAGGTATACACCACAACAAAATGGTGTAGCAGAAAGAAGGAACAGGACTTTGGTTGAGTTTGCTAGAGCTATGTTGAAGGAGAAGAATTGTCCAAATTATCTTTGGGCTGAAGCTGTAAATACAGCTACATATCTTGTGAATAGATTACCATGTGCAGCTCTCAATGGTATGACTCCATATGAAGCTTGGTGGGGTAAGAAACCAACACTAGATCATTGTAGAGTGTTTGGATCAATTGCATATGCTTATGTGCCATCACAGCTTAGGCATAAACTTGAACCAAAGGCAGAAAAATATGTGTTCATTGGTTATGATGAAAAGCAGATGGGTTACAGGTTGTGGAATCCTCTAACCAAACAATTTCTTGTTTCTAGAGATGTTACATTTGATGAACAGAAAAGTTGGTATGCAGATCAAAGTCATACAGCTGAAGAATTTGAAGAAGAGGTAAGAAGATGTGAGAAAGGAAAATCAATTGTGCAGGTAAATAGAGATGAAGACTATATGCAAGCAAGTACATCCACAAGTGGATTAACAAGAAGAAATGAAGAAGCTCCTATATTTGATGAAGAGGTGTATCCAGACACATATGAAGAATGTGAACCAAGAAGGTCAAGCAGGACAAGGAGACAACCAGAAAGGTATTCTTATGATACTTCTTACATAACTCAGAAGAACTATGCATATATGGTCAAAGATGATGAAGAACCTCAGAATTATGATGAAGCTAAAGGTAAGGAGCAATGGGAAGAAGCAATGAAGGAAGAATTCAATGCACTGGAGGAGAACAAGACATGGGAACTTGTTCCTAAACCAAATGGTAAGAAAGTTATTGGAAATAAATGGGTTTATAAAGTGAAGAAGCTTGCAGATGGAAGTATAGCTAGATACAAAGCTAGATTGGTGGTGAAAGGCTATGCCCAGACCTATGGCATAGATTATGATGAGACATTCAGTCCCGTAGCTAAGATGTCAACTATAAGGACAATCATTGCTATTGCAGCTTTAAAAGGATGGACTCTAAGTCAGTTGGATATAAAGAATGCATTCTTGAATGGATACATATCAGATGAGGTATACATGGAACAACCTCAAGGGTTTATAGATTCCAGGTATCCAAATTTTGTTTGAAGGTTGAGAAGAGCATTGTATGGATTGAAGCAAGCTCCAAGAGCTTGGAACTATAGACTAGTGAAGTATCTCAATGATCTTGGATATCAAAGTTCAAAAGCAGACCCAAGTCTACTTATCAGAAGAACAGAGGAAGGTACAATCTACATTTGTATTTATGTAGATGACATTATAATCACAGGTACTTCAGATGAAGGAATCAAGGAGGTAAAGAGATTACTTGAGAAAGAGTTCAAGATCAGTAACCTAGGAAAGTTGTCATACTTTCTTGGAATGGAAGTCACTTATACAGATCATGGCATATATGTATCACAAGAAAGGTATCTTCTGAATCTATTGAAGAAGTTTGATATGGAAAATTGCAGAGAAGCTTCAACTCCACTTGAAGTTAATCACAAGCTCAGTAAATATGATGGTGCAGAATAGAAAGATATGAGGAAGTATCAATCTCTTGTGGGTAGTTTGATTTATGCTACACTAACAAGACCTGATCTTAATTATGCAGTGGGAGTTTTGTCACAATTCATGCATTGTCCAAAGGACCCACATTGGATTGCAGGTCAAAGAGTTCTTAGATATATCAAAGGAACTATAAAGGAAGGATTATATTATCCTTTTACATCAGATTTGAAGTTGAGAGCCTATAGTGATTCAGATTGGGCAGGTAATCAAGATGACAGAAGATCAACTCATGGTTACATGATATATATTGGTGATAAGCTTGTAAGTTGGTGTTCAAAGAAACAACATACAGTAGCATTATCATCAACTGAAGCAGAGTACAAAGGACTTGTGGAAGCAGCTAAGGAAGTCATATCGATGCAGACATTGTTCAAGAGCTTAGGCATTGATCAAGGTACACCTACAATACATGGAGATAATATGAGTTCACTTTATCTTGCAGCAAATCCAGTATTTCATGCAAGGAGAAAGCACATAGAGATACAATATCATTTTCTCAGAGAAAAGGTAATGGAGAAGGAGATTGAAGTGGAGTACATTTCTACTAAAGATCAGTTAGCAGACATAATGACAAAGAGCTTGGATGGTGTGAAGACCAGCAGATTCAAAAGCATGGCAGGAGTAAAAGAAAAGAAGATGATATGAAGAAACAGGGAATGTCAATTAGTGATTGAGGGGGAGCTGTTGGAGAAACACTCACTAATTGGACATATATTTGAAGGTCAAATCTTAGGAAGAAAACACCATGCCTATGTGAAGGGACAAATTCACAAGTGTATCATATTTGTAAAGTTAGTTCACTTTAGTTCTAGAAGTTTTTTAAAATCACGAGAATACAAAAATCTATATAAGTTAGTTTGTATCAACTGACGCAGAGAGAGAGTGAGAGAGAAGAAGTAGAAGAAGGAGTTCATTTTATACGACTGAGTATAGTCGGGCATCTCTGAGTGAGAAAGCATCTGTAAAACTTCTGAGTTTTCATAGCTATGAGAAAGAACTGAGTAAAGTTCTGTGTATGAGTCTCTCTCCATCATCTCCATGCTTGCCTACTGTGTGATGAATTCAAAAGTTCAAGTTTTCTGAGCAATTCGATGCTTGGCATCGAATCTTGGCTGATAAGTCATTATTTCCATTCTCTGTGTGTTAACTGTTGTTGAATCTTTTAAAAACATGAAGTTTGTGGAGCAACTCGATGCCTGGCATCGAGTTTCAGCATAAAGTGGATGCCCGGCATCGACTTCTAGCATACAAGTGGTCTTCTTCATGTGTGTGTAAAAGAGAGTATTTCTGGTGCAGAAAAAGGGCTTAAAAAAGCTCAAAGTCGATGCCCGGCATCGACCTTGACTGAAATTCGATGGTAGGCATCAAATTTTTATTTTTAGACACCCACAAATACTAAAACAGGCAAAAATTTCCAGTTTTGGAAGGTCATACAAGGTCATCTTGCGAAGGCCATAACTTGAGTTCTAGAGATCCGTTTGATGCATATGATAGCTTGTTGGAAAGCTCTATTCTTATAGTTTTCGCTTATAAAGTCTCATGGAGAAATAATACTTGAGCTAGGAGAAATTAGCAAAATACTGAAGGTATGTCATTTCGGTGACTAGGAATTTCTGTAGAAGCAAAGTTCTCACTTTAGGCTATCATTTCTCAAAGTTTGGAGTGGCAATGAGTTAATGGTGACCATAGAGGTGTTCTAGTGTCACATTAATTCATTTCTTGTGGTGTTTCATACATCAACAAGATGGATAGATAGATTGATAGATAGATAGATAGATAGATAGATAGATAGATAGAAAGATAGATAGATAGATAGATAGATAGATAGATAGATAGATAGATAGATAGATAGATAGATAGATAGATAGATGGATAGATAGATAGATAGATAGATAGATAGATAGATAGATAGATAGATGGACAGATAGATAGATAGACAAGTAGGTCGGTAGGTCGATAAGAAGCTACGTAGGTAGATAGATAGATTGATAGATAGATAGACAGATAGTGTCAGGGGAGCACTAGATTGTGCTCTCTGACTACACAAGACAAGATTTCGGAAACACAGTTCTGATTACAAGAATACCCACGAAGGGAAAATGCTACAAGAATATACGATCGATACAAGATGTCCCACAACCCGGGACCAATAGGTATGGAAAACTCGACTAGAGATGATACAGGAGATCCCACAACCCGGGATCGTAGGTAGGAAACAAGATATCTCGATTACAAGAAATCCCCTCAGGGATATGAACTGGATACAAGAAATAACTAGAAAGGATCTCGTACTACGAGATTACAATAGGACAAGAAAGGATGTCCACAATACAAGACTAGACAAGACTAGAGCTAGAAACAAGACTAGAACTTGAACTGGAACTTGAATGTACTTACTTGGAGGTCACGACTCCTTGAGCTCCCAAGACTGGCATTGGCAAGACTGATTATGAATGTGGCCAACCCCTCCTTATATAGGTTTTCAAGGGCGGTTCCCAAGGCGGTTGCGAACTGATGATGTCATCATGATGTCATCGATTTGTAACAAGACCTCCCAATGTCAGAATTCAGCGAATAGACAGTTGATCTTGGGGTTTTGGCACATTCCGGACGCAATGGAAGCATTGGTTTCTCCTAATTCTGAACCAATCATGAGATACAGGGTTCACATGGAATCTTAGGTTCAGGATGGTTTCCTTCGTCCATGACATCACCTCCCCCTCAAGCGACGAGTTCCACGAGGAGCGGTCATGTTATCTGGTCTCGGCTTCGTTGGATTTTTCTTATGGAATTCTCGAACCTTGATTGGTGCTCTCTGAAGGTTTTCTGCAGGTTCCCAAGTACGATCACTGATGTCATACCCTTTCCAATGAATAAGGTATTCCAATCTTCCCCGGGATATTCTGGAATCTAGGACATGCTCGACTTCAAATTCTTCATGATCATCAATCTCAATAGGTGGTGAAGGACTAGGTCTCTCCCCCCTCAATGGTGAAATCTGATATGGTTCCAACATGGATACATGGAAAACTGGATGTATTCTCATGGTACTCGGTAACTGGAGTTTGAAGGTGACTGGATTAATCTTGGCCAAGATGGTAAATGGTCCAAACTTTTGATGATCTAACTTTGCACAAGGCCTTGAAGTTTGTAAATTGTTTCGGAGTAACCATACTTTATCCCCAATTTGATACGATGGATTCTGGACACGATGTTGATCTGCATAGTACTTATATTGTTGTTGAGCTTTATGGATCTCTTCCTTCAGTTCTTTGTGAATGTCCATCAGGTACTGGGCCTTGTCTCTGGCAGCTGGGTTCTTGACATGATTTGAGAGTTGTATATCCATCCTTGGATGTTGTCCATAGTTTGCAAAGAAGGGAGTTTGCTTAGTAGATGCATGAACACTATTGTTATAGGCAAACTCTGCAAAGGGTAACAACTCAAACCAGTCATTTTGGTGATAGTTGCTAGTGCAACGGAGATATTGCTCCAGGACTTGATTCACTCGTTCTGTTTGTCCATCAGTCTGTGGATGATTTGCTGTAGATAGTTTAACTTGAACACCAAGGAGCTTGCAAAGACTGTTCCAAAAGCTGGATATGAACTGTGGACCTCGATCACTGACAATGTCATCAGGCAATCCATGAAGCCTAAATATGTACCTAAGAAAAAGTCTGGCAGTGGCTGCACCTGTGATTGCCTTGGTAGTTGGAATGAAGTGTGCCATCTTTGTAAATCTATCCACAATAACAAGAATGGCATCATACTTATCTGACTTTGGTAGATCTGTGATGAAATCCATCGACAATGAAGCCCATGGCCTTTCTGGAATAGGTAGAGGTTGCAAGAGGCCATGAGGTTTATGTCGGGGTACCTTAGATCTATTGCAAGTATCACAGGTTCGAATGTATTCTTTGACTTCCTTCCACATCTGAGGCCACCAAAAGTCCCTTGATATGAGTTCTATTGTTTTATTTACTCCAAAATGTCCTGCTGCAAGGTTGTCATGGCGTTGTTGAAGTACTTGGATCCTGGGCTTTCCTGGAGGGACATACAATAGGTTCTTATAGAGTAGTAAACCATCCTTTTCCTGAAATTCGTTTACTTCTTGGAATTTTCCTTCTTGAGCTTTCTGCTTAACGTTACAAAACAATTCATCCTGTGGTAGATTCTCACGGATCAACTGATTCAAGGCTGAATCTTCATGATGGCTTGAAGAGATAGCTGCTAACTGGAGATGCTCGGGCTTGAGTAATACACTCTCTTGTTGATCAAAGGCCTCTTCACCCTTCTTTGGTGCAAGGTAAGATCTTCTGGATAGGGCATCTGACTGACATTGATGACGTCCTGGACGGTATGTGATGACAAAGTCGAATCTGGATAAAAAGTTACTCCATCGAGATTGCCTTCTATTGAGGATCCGGGTGGTCATAAAATACTCTAGGTTCTTGTGATCTGAATATACAATGACTTTATGAGCTGCTCCTTCTAGATGGTGACGCCAGGTATCAAACGCGTCTACTATGGCAAGGAGTTCTTTATCATGAATTTCATAATTAATTTCTGGAGGGGAAAACTTCCTTGAATGATATGCAACTGGATGTAGTTGTCCATCATCTCCATATTGGGAAAGAATGGCCCCTAGAGCAAAGTCCGATGCATCTGTCTCAAGGAAGAAGGGCTTACTAGAATCAGGATGAACTAGGATTGGAGCAGTAGTGAATGCTGATTTCAAGGTCTGAAAGGCCTTCTCTGCTTCTTCGGTCCATGAGAATTTGGAGTTCCCTGTAAGCTTGGTAAGAGGTGTCACTATCTTGGAGTAATCTCTGATGAATATCCTATAGAAATTGGCAAACCCCAAAAAACATTGTACATCTCGAACACATGAAGGTGGTTGCCAATCAAGGATTGTCTCAATCTTCTTAGGGTCCATAAAAATTCCTTTATCTGATACTATGTACCCTAAAAATTCCACTTCTGTCTTATGAAAAGAACACTTCTCCAATTTCGCATACAATCCTTTTTCTCTTAGTTTCTCTAGGACTATCTTTACATGATCTTCATGATCCTCTAGATTTTTTGAAAATATCAAGATATCATCAAGGTATATTACAACAAAATCATCTAAATATTCTCGAAAAATATCATTCATCATATGTTGGAAGACAGCTGGAGCATTTGTAAGACCGAAGGGCATAACTACATATTCAAAATGCCCATACCTTGTTCGAAATGCTGTCTTCCATTCGTCTCCTTCTCTGATCCTGACAAGGTTGTAAGCTCCTCGAAGATCAATTTTCGTGAAGAATTTTGCTTTTCCAAGGCGTTCCAAGAGCTCTGATATGAGTGGTAGAGGGTATCTGTTTTTTATAGTGACTTTGTTCAATCCACGATAATCTACACACATCCGGAGAGTCCCATCCTTCTTCTTTACAAATAGAATAGGAGCTCCTGCTGGAGACTTCGAGTGTTTGATAAACCCCTTTGCTAGATTCTCATCAATGTTCTTGCGTAGTTCTGTAAGTTCCTCTGGAGATAGTCTGTAGATTGGTCCAAAGGGTGGTTGTGTTCCCTCTTGAAGATCTATGGGACAATCATAAGGTCTATGCTCTGGAAGGATATCTGCATTCTTCTTTTCAAAAACATCTTCAAAGCCGTTGTACTGATTGGGTAGCTGTACTGGATCATCTTTCTTGGATTCTTGAGCTGGTATGGCATAGATCATATATGTAGGTTCCTTCCTTACTGCATGTATGAAGGCTTTAGCTCCAACATATGTTGGGTTCTTCTGGATATCTCGACGGGTGATTTTATTCTTTTCCCAATTAATTTCTGGATTATGTTTCTTTAACCACGGCATTCCGATGATAACCATATTTGCTGGACTCGATATTACATTGAAACATATGTGTGAATCATGGTCACCAAGGTGTACTCTTAGTGGTATGGTTTCCATGGTTATATTCCCCGATGCTAGAGGCCGTCCATCTACTACTTCGGCTACTACTGGTCTGTTCTTTCGAAGTACTGGAATTCCATGTTTCTTAACGAGTCCTTCATCAATGAAACATGAGGACGCTCCTGAATCTACTAGAGCTATGAGGGAAAGGGTCTTCTTAGACAGGATTAACTTGACAGGGGCAAGACATGTTTCTACGGGTGTGGATGGAATTATGAGACCCTTTCGTATATCATGGTCCGGCTGTATGGTCTCTTTTACAACTGGACTTCCTCGTTTCCCTGCTCTACAAGGGTGGCTGCGACTTTGGAGTTTGTTCTCTTGTTGGGACAATTAACTGCAATGTGGCCAGGGTTTCCACAATATAGACATAATTTGTTATCCCTCCTTCTTTGTTTCTCTTGTGGTGTTAGAGGCTGGAACCTAGTTACATCTATCTGCATAGGTTCGGGCATAGTGTCATCTCTAGGAGTAGGCTGGAAAGGTTTCCATTGGCGAGGTCTTCCTTCTACTTGTTTTTCTTGTTTCCTTTCAAAAAGACGGTTATCACATTGAATGGCTTGGTTGATGTATTCATTCAATGTCTTCACCTCTGGCATCGTGAGTAGAAGGTCCTTCACGTCATCCCTTAAGCCCCATCTAAATTGGCTAATGAAATAATCTTCATGCCAAGTGAGGTCACATATCAATTGCCTAAATTCTGATGCATAGGTAGAGGCAGGGCGGTTACCTTGACGTAGCTTTCGAAGTTTTGTTTCTGCCACTCGACTCGTGTCTGCATCTCCAAATGTGGCGACAAGCTCTCCAAGAAATGCCTCATAATTATGAAGTACGGCCATATCCTTCTCCAAGATTGGGGCGAACCATGATAAAGCTTGACCATAGAGCAAGGTTCCAATAAAACCGACCTTGGATGCATCATCAGGGTATCTATCAGGCTGCATGCGAATGTACAATTTGACTTGTTGCAAGAATCCTCGAAACTTTGTACGATCACCATTGAACTTTTCTGGCATGCAAATCTTGGGTTCCTTCACAAATGATGTACTGGGCCGTTGGTTCACTTGAATACTCCCTTGATTCGCTTGAAGACTCCCGATTCGTTCTTGTAATTCTTGAAGGAGTGTACCTACATGCACTGGATGTCCCATCTCGACTTGTGTCTGTCGACGACTTAGGTCTTCGACTTGTTGTTGGAGACTCTGAAGTGATGCTACGATCTGTTCATAAGCGTTCTCCATGATGTCTGGTCTTGGATAGAAGATAGTCTTGCCAAAATGTCAGGGGAGCACTAGATTGTGCTCTCTGACTACACAAGACAAGATTTCGGAAACACAGTTCTGATTACAAGAATACCCACGAAGGGAAAATGCTACAAGAATATACGATCGATACAAGATGTCCCACAACCCGGGACCAATAGGTATGGAAAACTCGACTAGAGATGATACAGGAGATCCCACAACCCGGG
>CM035433.1:55585457-55592957 GCA_020310875.1 Ceratopteris richardii | reverse complement strand
ATAATGCATATGCATATGCATACATAATGCATATGCATATGCATACAATGTACATACATACTTACATGCATACATAATGCACATGCATAGATACATACACACACAGACACATACACACATAGACACATACACACACATAAACACATACATACTCATAGATACACACACATACACATAGACACACACACACATACACACACATACACACATAATGATGCATACACACACATACACATGCATACACACATACAGACACATGTACACACACATTCACACATATATATGCATACACACACATAGAGAGACATACACACACATCACATACATGCATACATATTGCATATGCATATGCATACATACATACTTACATGCATACATAATGCACATGCTTACATACACATACATAATGCATACACACACATACACACATATGCATACATAATGCATATGCATATGCATACATACATACTTATATGCATACATAATGCATATGCTTACATACACATACATAATGCATACACACACACATACACACATAGACACATACACACATAATGATGCATACACACACATATGCATACATACATGCATACACATACACACACATAGATACATACATACATATAAACACATACACACTCATAAGCACACACACATACACATAGACACACACACATACACACATAGACACATACACACGTAATGATGCATACACACATACACATGCATACATAGACACACATAATGATGCATACGCACACATACATATGCATACGCACACATATGCATACATACATGCATACACATACACACATATAGATACATACATACACATAAACACATACACACTCATAGACACACACACATACAAATAGACACACACACACATATACACACACATACACACATAGACACATACACACATAATGATGCATACACACATACACATGCATACATAGACACACATAATGATGCATACACACACATACATATGCATACACACACATATGCATACATACATGCATACACATACACACATAGACACATACACACACATAGATACATACATACACATAAACACATACACACTCATAGACACACACACATACACATAGATACACACACACAAACTTACATGCATAATGATGCATACACACACATACACATGCATACACACATACAAACACATATACACACACACATACACACATACACACATACACACATACACACATACACACATATATGCATACATACACACATATATGCATACACACACATAGAGAGACATACTCACACATACACATACATGCATATATATACATACATAATGCATATGCATACATACATACATACATACATGCATACATACACACACACATATACACATACATACACACACACATATACACACACATACACACATAGACACATATACACATTATGATGCATACACATACATACACATGCATACACATGCATACACACATACACACATATACATGCACATACATACACACACACATGCATACATACACATACTTAATGCATACACACTTACATATGTACACGTATATATATTGATTTCTAACCATTTTGTTTTATATCTTAGGTATTATGGATCCCAATAGAGAGAGAAAGGCGAAACTCACTCTCATAAAAAGTCTTATGAGAGCAAGAGTTCCGTCTGATACTCTAGGGGCCATAATGCGTGATTACGTAGAGATGTCTGATGAGGAGCTGGATTATACAATCCAGATGCTTACCCAGCGATCAGATGAGGGCTCTTCTGCGGCTCCACATGCAGGAAGAGAGCTAGCTGCTCATAGATATGTTTTGTTTTCATAAACTTTTTTAATGATATTATAACACATATTTTTATTTATTTCTATCTATCTATTTTCAGGACACCTATACCACCTCCAGCACGTGATAGCAGAGTAGAGTTGCCTATGAGGACATGCATAGGCACCTTAGGACTAGAGTGCGACATATAGCCAGAGGGGAACATTGTGTACATAGGGAATGGATTGGAGCTCAAGAGAAGAATGCGGGCACTATGCGACTCTTACCTGCGCTTTATCCACTTACCGTGGAAGTAAGTAAAAGTTTTACATATAAACTGAAATATAAATCTTATGTTTTATTTACATTATGTTTTTTATTTTTGTAGTGAGCATGATGAGAGGGATAAAAAATACTTACTTAGTTCACTTGAGACAGAATTTGGGACAGGATGGTCGCTTAAGTGGTGTTTAAAAGAGATGCGGACACTTATGGCTCATCGTCGCGACAATGCACGGTATGCACTACTTTTATGTATATATATGTGGATATGAGTATGTGTGTTTATGCATGTATGTATGTATATGAGAGAGAGAGAGTGAGACTAGAGGTACAAATACACGCATACACACACATATACATCATACATGCACATTTACACACATATACATATACATGCACATTTATACATACACACACATACATGCACATTTTTATACACACATACACATGCAATGTTACACACATATAATGAATACACATAGACACATGCACATACTCACATACACGTACACATACTCACATACACATACACATGCATAATCATATGTACACACACATAGACTCATATATTCATATTTACATGCATATATACATATACACATGCATATATACACACAAAACACATGCATATGCACATATAGATACACATACATACACAACACATGCATACACATAAATAAATAAATAAATAAATAAATCCTATTTCAAAAATCTTAAATTGAAAACACTACTTTCAATATTAGTGTTTTGAAATCCCTAATTTAAAAACTCTAATTCAACCTTTTAGCCATATGTTTGAAGTATATGTACACCTCCGATGTCCTACTAGAGAGATGTCTCTCCTCCCAACCTTATGCCTCTATATATAGCTACTCGAATCAACGAGGATCATAATATATGTAAAGATATATACACATCATGTAGATAGGATACATAAATATAAAATGGAGTAGATATATTATGCATCACACATACATGCCTAAATGCACACATAAATATATATATACATACTAACATAATTACATGTACACATTTACACATAGACATATATACATATATACATGTACACATCACATATACATGCCTACATGCACACATAAACATATATATACATGCATACATATTTACATATACATATTTACATATACATATTTACACATAGACACATATACATATATACATGTACACAATTATAAACACTTGCATATATTACATGAATACATGAATATTTTACATAAATGCATATGCATATATACACATATGCATATTTAACACATGTATACATGTATCACACACATGCAAACACATACATATACATGAAATACATATATATATGCATACTAACATATGTATACATATAATACACATGAATACACACACATATGCATACATACATGATAAAAATTTGCTCCTCGAAGATAAAGCTATATATAAAATAATTAGGCATACCCCCGAGCTGCATGTTCTAACTTAGAAGAACATGATTTCATCTCTCTAATAGGATTCATCGTTATTCAAGTTAATAAAAAAAACCTATTATTTGATATCCATTCAGAAGCTTCAAGTTATTGATCGATAACTAGAGTAGAATTTACTATCTAATCTGCTCATATGGTTTCATTATTGCCATCATTTTGGTAAGACATCATTATAGTCTCATCTTCATTATCCTTGTTGATTTCATTTATTTCTTCTATTGTTAAATCTATGTTCTCATGAATCACATCATCTATTGATGGATTAATATCTATTTCTGGTAATTCCTCTTCCTCATCAGTAGAATCAGCATGTAGAGAATTATCCTCTTCATCAAAAATATTAGTATCATTATCACGTATAATGATTCTAATTTCTATTTCAGATGTTGATGTATTAGTATCTGATGCTGAATCATCAAGAGGACTTTCTTCGATCTCTCTAACAATAAACTGTTCAAACAATGACCTACCTCTAGGTTGCACATGAATGACTTGCCACCAAGGATGAGCATCTGGGTTTTTATAAAAAAATGCTTGTTCAATATGCCTAGGAAGAATATATGGTTCTTTAGTAGATCGCATTACCTTGGAAGAATCAATTGGCCAAAACCCAGATAATTCCTTTCTTAATGTAGAATTACTACCTTTATACTCCGCTCGAAACCAGTCAACCTTCAAAATGACCTATCAAAATATATAACAACAAAAACCCATTATTAGGTGCTTAAAAAAATAACTAACTCTAAAAAAACAATATAAACTTTTTGCTACCTGTTTGAATGTACAAAATGAAATTTCGTAGATACCAACAATAGTTCCTACGTAACCAAGTTCGCTATCTATAAGGTTCGTGTCTTTTGAGCTAGCACGTGATAGTTGCTTGAAAGAAGAAACAATACTAGAATCCTCTGTTTTACGTAAAGAATCAATGGCTTTGATTCTAATATGCTATCCAAAAGCCCACATATTAGTGAACATTCGAGCCTGCAAAATAAATTCAATTAGTAAATAGAAACTAACATACATATATGAAAAAAATAAAATATTATTCTAATAAAATTACCTTTCGTTCACAACCTATCATTAACTCTCTTTGCTCATCTGAGATTTCTTCATTATTTGTGTTGGCGTGTTGCAAACGACTATATAGCCAATCTGTGAAAGAAGGTATATCTGTAATCTCATTATTATCGAGATTACGTCTAGATATTTTTTTTTTGCCTTTTACTTCGGAGACTTTGAAGTTCCTCGTACTCGCTAAGGAATGCTTGCATGCATTCGTTATTATATGCTACAAAAGTA
Organism: Ceratopteris richardii; assembly: GCA_020310875.1. NCBI lineage: Eukaryota > Viridiplantae > Streptophyta > Polypodiopsida > Polypodiales > Pteridaceae > Ceratopteris > Ceratopteris richardii. The sequence goes on along the minus strand of CM035433.1, from coordinate 55,588,110 downwards.
GAAACATCATTTTTTTCTTGAAATGTAAATAAGAATGGAACCCCCTTACCTGATAATACCTCATCTGTTATTTTTGAAGAAGACTCGTTGGTCCATGCACGTGGAGCTTCTTCATGAACTCTTTCAAGGTACTCACTAACATAATACATGCACTCTTCAAGCATCCAACCCTTTGCCATGGATCCTTCTGGTTTTGCTCTTTGTCGCACATAACCTTATAGTATTCCCATAAATCGCTCGACCCAAAACATCCATCGAGTGTTGACAATACCTGCAATCACTATCTCATCTACAAGATGGACTAATAAATGAACCTGAATATCAAAAAATGAAGTAGGAAGTTCTTTTTCCATCGAACATATTAGCTCTTTGCATTCACATTTTTTTTGTGGGATCGAATGTTTATCGAACTCTTTGGATGTAATCCACCTATACATATCATAAAAACAATTATAAAGAAGTTAATTAAAAAATAAAAGATATATTCATAGATATTAAATATAAAAGTATCATAATTACCTTATAAGTGATCCAAGACGATAGATCACATCTCATACTCCTTTCGTTGTACATCCATCGATAACCAAAAAGTAAAATATGTTTCAAAAAGTTATGCCAGTCATGGGTCTTTAACCGAGATAAACTCTTATCATCCATAGTAAACATGTTTTGAAACGATGCTCCATATCCTGTAGGAGTCTTAATCAATTGAATTCTATTGTTGATAGTCTGTATCTCTTTTGTTGTAAGTACCCAAGGAGCAGATGCATAAGTTATTTCTTGTCGATGTCTATAAAAAAATGGCCATAACTTTGGTTTGGATTTTTAATCTTTCAAATCATTCCTTGATGTTGTGGTATCTTTTAGTCCAAGAAGATGTTGCCATAGTGAATAACCAATATTTTTGAATATATGCATAGGATCAAGAAGATGACATACTTTTAACTCTTTCCAATACTCCAAAGAATACCATATTGATATGTTCTCTGTGAGTGCCAATTTTCCTTTACCTCTGTTCACATACTCATTATCTGAATCATCACTGAAGATTTCTGCTTCTGGATCTATCAGAGGTCCATCTGTCCATTTTTTATACCAATCCATAGGCATCATAGGTTTTGGATATTGGCCTGTTTCAAGCTTTCCATTAAAATGTATCGCTTCTCTTTTAGATCTTAATGGATGATCATCAGGCAAGAATCGTCGATGTCGAAGATAAATATTTTTGTTGAGATTCTTACTATAGATTGATCTCAACCAATCACCACAATATGGACAAGCTTTATAACCCTTAGTAGATATTCCTGCATCATGGAAAATGATAAAAATATAATTAGATTAAATCATATTTATTTACATGCATATTGAATAAAAAAAATTACATCAATACCTGAACAAACACCATATCCAGGAAAATCATGAATAGTCCAAGCCACAATACCACGAACTGTAATATGTCTTTCATTGATGCTTTTCAATACATCAATGACATTAATACCTCTCCATAACTCTTGAAGATCGTCAATGAGAGGAGCAAGATATACATTCATATCTTTAACTTGTCTTTTGCCTGGGATTAAAAGTGAAAGCATTAAATGTTCCTTTTTAATGCTAAGATATGGCAGAAGATTGTAGTTTATGACTACCACTGGCCATGTTGACCATTTACTAGATTTCATGGAGAATGGATTAACCCCATCTAATGCAGCTCCTAACTTTAGATTCTGTGGATTTTGTGCAAATTCAGGCCATGTAGAATCAATATGCTGAAAAGCAACACTATCATGAGGAATTCTGATTATTCCATCAGTACTTTTGTGATCATGTCCCCAAGTCAAAAGCTTTGATAATTCGGGGCTTTGAAACATATGTCTAATCCGTGGAGCCAATGGAAAATGTCTCAATACCTTTTTTGGGATTTTACCTTCTTCACCCTTATATCGAGGAGATTGACATTTGGGACATGTTAAAGAGTCTGCATATTCACCTCTATATAAAATACAATCGTTAGGACATGCATGTATACATTGATAATCTATACCAAGATTGTTGATTATCTTCTTCATTTCATCATGTGAGGTAGGAAGAATATTCTGACTTCGTAAAAACTTTTCTGATAATAACCTGTAAGTTTATAAAAAAAAGATATATTAAAAAAGGTAAATAAATAAATATACATATATACATGTAGGTTTTTATTCTTACTTTAGATAAGGTAAGAAGAAGAACTTGAATTGAATGGACACTTTTTGTCCGCGCATCTTTTAAAACTATTAATGCATCTTTCAAAATATTTACACAAAATTTGATTGTGTTGGATGGCAGGATACGATTGTTTGTGTTGGAGGATATGAAGTATGTACCTTCATTGAATGATTTGTCAATTCACACTTTCAAACTGAACATATGTGTGAATCGACAAATCATTCATATCCTCCAAAACAAACAATCATATCGTGCCATCCAAACAATCGTATCCTGCCATCCAAACAATCGTATCCATTCAATTCAAGTTCTTTTCTTACCTTATCTAAAGTAAGAATAAAAACCTGCATATATATATATATATATATATATATATATATATATATATATATATATATATATATATATGCATATATATATAAATAGATAGAAAATTGAAAATTATACC
>CM035433.1:55560457-55572957 GCA_020310875.1 Ceratopteris richardii | reverse complement strand
GTGACTATGTACAAAATCTGTATGGAAAACTATCAAAGATAAATGGAAATCTTTTACAAATAATGCTTCATCTCTAAGCTCAAGTAAATCTACTTGATTTACTCACTTTAATGAAATGAAACTCAAGAAAATCTCATCATGATCCAAACTGTGAATCCAAGATGATAATCTATCAATGATCCTGACTATGGAACAAGATGTTAACCTGTCAATGATCCAAACTATGGACCAAGATCTCAATCTGTAACATTCAAACTATGGACTAAGATTGCAATCAATCACATCCAAACTATGGACTAAGATCGCAATCAATCACATCCAAACTGTGCACTGAGATCTCAATCGGTCATATCCAAACTATGGATGAAAATGTCGATCTATCGTATATAATAATCCCAACTATGGATCTCGATCTATCATATATAATAATCCAAATTATGGATCAAAATATTTCTCGTATAAAATAAAGTGTCTCTAGTAAACTAATGTAATAATCTGGCACGCCCAGATATCCACATCTGATCATCACTATGATCAAATCATTCCTAACTAGGAATGAGGTGTCTCAAGCAAACTACTATCATAATCTGGCACTCCCAGATATAATAAGAACCATAATATGAGTCCACTAGACATACTGAAAAATGGTAAGTAGATGTCTGCACACTCATAGCCCACTAGGCTAAGCATCTAGCTCACCTCATACACACTATGTATGAACCATGGCCTATTCTCAGGCATATCAAATAAAGTAGTACGTACTCTGTGAATTTCTTCTCAATGCAATTGCCTATTCATAGTTCTTATGTGCAAACCTTGCCTTTTCGCTTCTAGGCCACTTGCCTGCGGACTTGCCTTGTTTGCGATCATGTACAGAGTGACTGTCTCAACTGCCCCTCTGTGCTCTAATAATAAGATGATACCAGAAGATCATATAAGTGAACTCCAAATCATATAAAAAATACAATCTCAGAGACTTCTCTCCCATACCATCTGTCCTACACCTAGATAGAATACAAAGTTTGATGTCCCATACCACCAACTTTATACTCCACATAGATGTGTGTATGAGATTAAAGTCGAACACTTCTCTCAAAAATGATAAGAATAACTCAATGAGTACTCACAACCATAAACAATGTAATGAAATCATGAAGTGTTCCTGAAGGACCACCAACTTTATACTCCACATAGATGTGTGTATGAGATTAAAGTCAAACACTTCTCTCAAAAATGATAAGAATAACTCGATGAGTACTCACAACCATAAACAATGTAATTAAATCATGAAGTGTTCCTGAAGGACCACCAACTTTATACTCCACATAGATGTGTGTATGAGATTAAAGTCGAACACTTCTCTCAAAAATGATAAGAATAACTCGATGAGTACTCACAACCATAAACAATGTAATGAAATCATGAAGTGTTCATGAAGTGTCTCCTTCCCTCGATAGAAAGAACAGAGTCATTCCTATGACTCTATCACTCATAACTATATGAGTTGAGAATTAATTATTTAGTAAATCAACTCAACTAGAGTTGTGAAGGATGCGGCTTCTATCAAATATCAACTCATCCATCATGAATCAAATACTGACTCATTATAAATTGGAATTTATACAACTTGTATGAATCCAATTATTTGAAATGAGAACAACTAGCTAAGTTCTCCTGTTCCATGCTCTCATGGCACTATATTTATTCTTGAAAATTTCGACAGAGCCTCCTCTGTCCTACTGAGAATGATCACCATAAACCAATGCTCAAAAAAAACAAGTATGTAGCGCATATCTAACCCATGGTGATCACACCATCTCAAAAAATATCATAAAAAACCTGTGAAAAGTCTTTTCCTTTCAACAATGCCTCCTGCATAAACAATTTCCAACAGTAGCAGATTAAATCTTACTTTTAACTACCTTTTACTCATCCAAAATCTATGAAAATTTCCACCCTTATGTAGCTTTTCTCAAGCTTTCACTAGGCATAAAAATCACTTGATTTGGATATTTGGTGAGAGTTTTATGACCATTTTACTAGAAGGGTCGAACACTCGATGACCAATTTTGAACAATGTACAGGGTCATCTTCTTGAAGCCCTTAGACTGATCAAAAAAATTCCAACTTCCATTTTATTTGTTCCCACATTTAGATCCACTTATCTACTTTGGTCTCACAAAATTTCAATTCAAAATGAAATCAAATACTCATTCAAAAATATAATTCTATCGCTGCTACACCTACACTTAGGTGATCTTAGAAACACTACTGCTGCACTTTTATAATAACTTCTAACTATGAAGATAAACTCCAAAATCCTTGAATTTTGGTTATAGCATAGGGTCTAAACTGGAGTGGCTTCTCCAACAAAAATTGTTTTTTGAAATTGGAGTTTCCAATATGATATCATGTGCTCATCAGACACATGTATCACCCTTTGGAAAATCCTTGCCAGAGATTGGTCTGAGAAGATTGGATCATTTCACCTATCAAATGATGTCCAATTTCTTCCCAATTTTAATAGCACATAGAAACTACTATCTAATGGTACTGATATAAGTTTCATAGCATTTGAACATTTGGATCTTTCACCATGACCAAAATACTAAGCCTCTATACCTGCAAAATTGTAAAACTTTGTAGAGGCTAACTTTTACTCTTTTATTTATATCTCCTAAATGGAGAAAAATGTCATCTTGAAATTTTATATACACCATTGGGAGGTGTTTACCTAATGTTAGAGACAAAAATCATTCAATTTGAATAAATGAGCTAAGAGAACCAATCACCTCTAGGTGACATGGTCTCTGTTCATTTCATAAATTCTAGAGGCTGCACTTTGATGTGCAGAGATTTTTGGACCTATCAAATGATCTCTAAAAACCTTGAAAATTGGTATGCACAAAGTGCCTCTATCAAGCTTTCATCTCCAACAAAAATCATTCCATTTGGATCTACCAATTAAGAGAAATGCCCTTTGCAACAGGCCTATGTCACTTGTTTCAGGCCTCTACCTCTACTAGCAGCACTTTTAGTGCAGAGGTCACTTGACCAATCTAAAAGTCTCCAAATTACTTGCAACTTGGTCAGATTAAAGAAGGGACTAAGAGCTACTTGTCCTCCAAATTTCAATAAACCTGGGCATTCCCTCAAAGAGTAGCATCCAAATCTTTATGAGGCTGCTACCTCACTAACTATTTGCTCAATCATTTTTTCAAACTTAAAAATAACGAGACATGTTTTAATCCTTATGATTAAACAAATTTATTCATTATCTTGGATGGATTATGTCATGGAGATGTATCCATGCATATAATGATCATCTAGATCAATGCAAACCAAATTAACCATCCAAATCGTCTCGTTGAAAAATCCACTCTTTACATAGTATCCACTTTTTAGTGAAAGTGAATATCTATGGACGTCATTCTATTCATTGTGCTTCTTGCACAATCATTAATCTCATTACAAATAATCATATACAAGTGCTTAATACTTGTATTGATGTTCATATCCATAGCACACTTGTGCGGGCTTGGGATAATCTTCTATGTTAAGTACATAGATTCGCATGAAGAACAATTCATATGTTCATGCATTACTAGATGCAAAAACATCTTAGTTTCTCTTAATGTATATACCTTGATTTTTACTTTCGAAAGGCACAATTAGCCTATACATGGTACCTCGATCACATACCTCATGCTCACCCTAACCCGTCGTGGTGATACATAAAAGTGATCTTCTATAAACAGAAAATGCATCATGCATATTAACTTACTAGCAATCATATCGTCTATTCATACATGCATTCACTCATGCATTTTATTCTCTACTTCAATAAAATTATATGCTTTTTGCTATGCTGACAGAAGACTTCCTCTCTCACACAACACAACATCACTCTAGTTCTCACATGGCATAGAACGCCATGTGGCTACAAAATTTCCGGCAGCATTTCGCCAGGAAAATGAGGCCTGAAAAAAAATAATAGTAGTCTTTACAATGATAGGCAAGAGCCTAGTGGTTGGCAAACCAGTCTCTTTACTCCAGAAACCTGCAAAAAAGAAACTTTGCCAAAATATGATGTTGGGCACTACATGCCCTCATAACCATGTCCTTTTTTCTGCTTTCAATACCTGCAAAAGATTCTAAAACACACAAACAAGATCTGCGCATGCTTTTATGAATCAACATTGGTTAGTATAACTTTATGTGCATAGATAAACTCATGTAAAAAGTAGCTTTCATGCACATTCCAATATTGATTTCTTAAACTGGAAGAAAATACAATGCAAAATTATAAACTTTGATGCGAGAGGTATTCAAATGAATATTTTTTAGAGCAAAATTATGATGAAAATGTATGAAAATTACTTCATTGTTATCTAAAATGGTTCAAAGTATGGTTAAAAACTCCTAATTATCATAATCGAACACTCAATTCACTCAAAAGAGTTTCTCGATAGTCAACAGCCATCTAAAATCTTGTGTAGAGATGGCTTCCAATGGTCTAAATATAGATTATGACCAATCAAAAGAAAGATCTTGAAGTGTAGAATCTATACCAAGTTGAATTTCTTGATTTGGACATTCTACGAGGAAGTTATGGCCAAAACAATGAAGCTAGGTGAGTGGGCAGCATACCTCTTGAAATGATATGCAGAGAATTAAATTCTCTCTACAGGTAGTTTTTGATTATCCAATGGTAGCTTCCAGCCACTCATCGGAAAGCCCTTCAAGTCTACTTTCTATCCCAAGTGAAATCATCCAATTTGGGTATCGTATGCGAGAGTTACGGCCATTTAAGTGGAGGTAGGTATACTTGTTGGGTGTGTGTAGAAGTGCGAGAGACACACGAGAAGCACACACAAAGAGCACAAATGCAGCAAGACACACAGAGAAGACGATGGCTGGAATAGCTCTCTCTATTGATCGATGAACCGAACTGAAGTAAGAGCTGAATAATATCCCTAAGTACAAAGTACCACCACATATGAGAGTATCAAGTATGTGGTAACATGGGGAAAAAACCTCTAGCCAGCACTAGAGTAAAAAGTGCCCATGTATAGGGAAAAGGTTCACATCAAAGCTACTCGAGGAACACATAAGTGTAACAAACCCCCCTGGAGCAAGTGATGTGAACACATACAGAGAGTGAGAGATCAGCCCCCACAAGGTAACAAGCCTAAAGCTTTGCGAAAAGCTTCAAACTTTTCCCGTGGAAGAGCTTTGGTGAATATGTCTGCCACATTATCTTGTGTAGGCACATATACCAAATCAATATCTCCTGCATGAAGGCGCTCTCTCACATAGTGATAATGCACCTCAATATGTTTGGTCCGTGCATGAAACATTGGGTTTCGTGCAACAGCCAAAGCACTCTGACTATCTGTGAGAATATGCGTAGCAGCATCAATCTCCATGCAAAGATCCATCAATAGGCGTCTCAGCCATATACACTCCACTGTAGCTGTGAAAACTGCCCTGTACTCAGCTTCACAACTCGATGTCGCCACTCTAGGTTGCTTCTTACTCAACCAAGATATGCATGAGTCTCCAAGGAAAAAGCAATTACCACTAGTGGACATGCGAGTATCATAACAACGAGCCCAATCACTATCTGTAAAAGCATGCAAGCATGGTTGGACATCTCTGCCATAAAAGAGACCTAAGCTCAAAGTGCCTCGAAGATATCTAAACACACATTTCACCGCTTGCCAATGCTCAGTGCCAGGGCTATGCATGAATCGACTCAACTAGGAAACTGCATACTGTATATCCAGCCTTGTGTTGCATGCATATATAAGACATCCCACAGCCTACTGATAAAGAGAAGTGTCAAATGCATCACTGGAATCCTCAACTGAGAATCTAAATCCTGTCTCAACTGGTGTGGAAACTGGCTTGCAATCCTCAAAGTCAAAACGCTGAAGTAGTTTTTCAACATACTTTCCTTGATGCATAACAATTCCCCCCTCAACGGATACAAACTGGATGCCAAGATAGTAGCTCAAAAGACCAAGATAAGTGATATCAAAAGTATGCTGCAAATCAGCCATAAGAATGTCAAGTTTTGCACTACATGACCCAGTCAAGAGTATGTCATCGACATATATAAAGAACAAGCACTATAAGATCAGCCCCATTTTTGCGTACATAGAGTGTGCTTTCAATCGGACAACATGTGAAGCCAAGAGCAATCAAGTGCTTATGTATTTTGTCATACCATGCACGTGGAGCTTGCTTGAGACCATACAAGGCTTTATGCAAGCGACAAACCATATGCTCTTTCCCTTTCATAGCAAATCCAGGAGGTTGCTTCACATAGACCTCTTCTTGCAAATCTCCATTCAAGAAGGCTGTTTTTATGTCCAATTGATGCACTTTCCAACCTCTATGGGCAGCCAATGCAACCATGGTATGAATGGTAGTCATGCGTGAAGTAGGTGCAAAAGTTTCCTCATAGTCAATGCCATATTGTTGCACATATCCTTTGGCAACCAATCTAGCTTTGTAGCGATCAATGCTACCATCAGATTTTCTCTTAATCTTGTAAACCCACTTTGTACCAATGGCATTCTTTCCTTTTGGCAATTCACATAACTCCCAAGTACCATTCCTATGTATGGAATCCATTTCTGATTGCATAGCACTCATGCATTGTGGATCGTCACATGCATCTTCAAAAGAAAGTGGCTCTTCATTACATGCTGTAGCAATAAGAGAATAATCCACAAAATTACTTGATGCATGGTGAGAGCTTGACCTTGTTCTACCAAGTAAAGGTGCACTCAATTTACTGTCCTGCAAAGTTTGTTTCAGCCACTTTGGCATAGATTGTGCACTCTTGATAGACATGCGTTCATTATGTAAAACATCTTCAATATGTACATCATGCGTGGGCTGAATTTCATGCTCAGTTTCAGTCATATTTTGTCGCATATGTTCAGCCATATGTGGCTGGAAATTTCCAACAGTTTTGACATTTTTTGGCTGAATTTTTTCAGCCATGTTTGTCTGAAAATTATCCACATTTTCAGCCCTATTTGGCTGGAATTTTTCAGCCCTTTGAACCTCAGTTGGCTGTTCTACATGGCCATAGTCAAGCGCACCATTTTGGAACAAAGGCATGAGTGTATCGAACACATCTTGTGAGCTAACTGTTGGCAGTTTTTTGCATTCAAGTAGAGGGAAAACTGAATTTTCAGCAAATACCACATCTCGACTCACAATAATTGTGTTCGTCAATGGATGGTACAACCGATATTCCTTACTTTCAGCATTATAACCAACAAATATACATTTCTTTGCCTTGTCATCAAGTTTGTGACGTTGTTGTGATGACACAAGAGCATATGCCAAACAACCAAACACACGCATATGACTAACCATAGGCTTATGACCATTCCAAGCCTCATAAGGAGTGATGACTCTCAATGCTTTTGTAGGGCAGCGATTCAACACAGAATTTGCACACATGACCGCTTCCATCCAAAACTTATGAGGAAGATGCTTTCCTTTAACCATACATCGTGCCATTTCAAGTAAAGTTCTATTTTTACGCTCGGCAACACCATTTTGTTGAGGTGTATATGGCACCGTACATTGGTGTGAAATACCTCTTTCACGAAGAAAAGCATTAAACTCATGTGACATGTACTCACCACCACGATCCGTGCGTAGAGTCAAAAGCTTTTGTGAAGAAAAATTTTCAGCCATAGCTAAAAATGATTTGAAGCAAGAAAATACCTCATTCTTTGCTTTCATAGGATACACCCATGTATGGCGAGTAGCATCATCAATGAAGGTAACAAAATATACATGCTTCCCAAAAGATGGAGTCTTGACCGGACCACATACATCACTACGAACAAGTTGCAATTTTCTTGTAGTGTGTGTGTGACTACCTTTTGGAAAAGAAGCACGATGCATTTTTCCAAGAATGCAACCTTCAGATGCATGCTTTTCAATGGACTCAAGTGTAGGCAAGCCAATAACCATGTCCTTCTTTTGCAAGTAGAGCAAACTATTGAAGTTTAAATGACCAAAACGAGCATGCCAAAGCTCCATTTCAGCCATGGAAGAAGTACGAGCAACCAAGGCATTCAAGGCAGCCCTCTTGTATGTATCCATGCGATACAAACCATCACATAATGTACCGGACATCACGATAACATCGCCATTGCTGAAATCATGAACCATACACTTATCATCAACAAAGTGTACATGAAGTCCTGCTTTGGCAATCAACGGAACTGAAATTAAGTTCTTCTTGATACCGGGCACATACAATGCATTTTTCAAGAGAATCACACCTCCATTTGCAGCCGTAAGCTCAATTTCTCCTACTCCAATGATAGGATAAGAGGCATTGTTTGCACACACCACATGTCCTCCTTTAGGTGCATCTTTCAAAGAGGAAAAAAATCTTTTGCATGATGTTATGTGCTTTGAAGCACCACTATCAAAGAACCAATCCGAATCAGCCTCACTCACAACCATGCATTTAGAATGTAAAGAAGCATCATAATGACATGTAACAACACATGCCCAAAAATCTTGAGCCATGTGAGCTTCATCATTCTTTGCATTTGCTGAATTTTCAGCAATAGACATGCCGGATTCCTTCTTCTTTTCATTGCGTTTAGCAAGCTTTCTACACTCATCAATAGTATGACCAGCCTTCCGGCAATATTTGCATCTCTTCTTCTTTTGCAAATCACCATCATTAGAGGAATGAGTGGAAGAGGAAGCTTGAGGCTTTGGTTTTGATGAACCAAAAGCTGAACCATACTTGCTTATCCCCTTTTGTGAGATAGCAAGTGTTTACGTTCCCTCAATCAAACCACTCCTATTCACTCTAGATTGCTCTTCTTGCAAAAGAAGAGACACAACCTCATCAAATGCATCCATATTAGGATTTCCTTTTGGAACCAAACGGAGTGTAGTAGCAAAGCTTTGAAAGGATTCCGGTAATCCTTTCAACAATGTAGAAATGAGTGATGCATCCGGAATGCCAATTGCTCTTTCAAGTCCTTGATGCGTGTCACATACACATCCACTGACTCATTTTCAGCCATACATACATCCTCAAGTATGCAACACGTGCTTCATTACGCACGGCATACAAAGAAGCAAGAGTGTCCCATGCCTGTCGTGATGTAGAACATGACCGAATGTGTGGAACTATATGACGCTTCACTGAAAGTGCAATCAAAGCATGAGCTTGAGCATCTTTTCCATCCCATCTAAGCTGCTCCTGTGTAGGTGGAGAAGGAGAAACCACTGTACTCGAAGAAGAAGCTCCATCTGTGACAGTAGACTGTGAAGTAGAAGCACCTGCCGGTCTTCAATCTACATCTGCCACTATGTTCCAAAGTTGTTTTGCAACAAGAACGTGCTTCATCATGTAAGACCACATTGGATAGTTGGTCCCATCAAGCTTATCTTCAGCTTGAAGCATGCCAAACAAGTCATTGTTGCCCGCCATTTCACTAAGGAACAAGAATGTGACAAAATCTTCACTTCGACGAAAACTGAAATGAGTGCTGAAATTTCAGCTCACAAACCATCACTCTGATGGCAATTCTGACTGCACGAATGGATTCGAAATGGGGGTAAAACCGCAGCGTGCTGCGCGCCTGGTGGAAATGTTTCCGGGGTGCTAAAATTCACACTTCTATGCTCTGAAGTCGATTTGCACTGTTAAAGTGCGTGCGCGCCGCGACGCGAAAAACCGAAACTTGAGAAGAAGCTGAACCTGCTCTGATACCACTGTTGGGTGTGTGTAGAAGTGCGAGAGACACACGAGAAGCACACACAAAGAGCACAAACGCAACAAGACACACGGAGAAGACGATGGCTGGAATAGCTCTCACTATTGATCGATGAACTGAACTGAAGTAAGAGCTGAATAATATCCCTAAGTACAAAGTACCACCACATATGATAGTATCAAGTATGTGGTAACATGGGGAAAAAACCTCTAGCCAGCACTAGAGTAAAAAGTGCCCATGTATAGGGAAAAGGTTCACATCAAAGCTACTCGAGGAACACATAAGTGTAACAATACTAATCTTGCTTTTTTTGTTTTATAGTTTTTTTTTCTCTTTCTTTACTCCTCTCTCTCTTTCCAATCTTCTCATTCTCTCTCTATTCTCCACTTCCATCCTCTCTCTTTCTCTCTTTTTTTTTTTTAATCCCTTTCTCTTTCGTTCTCTTTCTTTCTATCTCTACTTCTTCTCTTTCTCTCTTCTCTTTCTTTCTTTCTTCTCTTTCTCTCTCTTCTCTTTCTCACTCTCTTTCTTCTTTTATCTTTCTTTTTGTCTTTCATCTCTTTCTTTCTATCTCTCCCTTAACCTCTCTCTTCACTTCTTCTCTCTTCTATTTTTCTCTTATCTCTTTTAGCTTCTCTGTTTGTTGAGCGTGCACATAACATTTTTTGAGTAGTAATAAAATTGTGAACTCATGATCAACGAAGTCGACATGGCTTAGTGGCTAGAACGTTCACCTCCTTCTCGCAGGTCAGAGGTTCAAATCTCATCAGATGCGCGCAGCTTCTTGATCTATTCGATGTAAATACTTACTTGAGTTGTGGGCGATGCTCTGTGTGTATCCTCACTTGTCTTTTTTTCCGCACGAAGATGATGAAGATGTTCGAAAATAGCATGGAAGCTTTCCATTCTTCTTCATCTCCCTTAAGCTCTTTCTCCCCCAAGGTCTCTCTCTCCCTCAAGCTCTGATACCAAATGTGAGAAGTCGAGAATGACATGCCTGCGACTCACCTCCCAACCTATTTATAGCCCTTGCCTAGTCACCATCTAGAGTTCTCTCTAAGGCCCCTCTACTCATCTGGCCATCATGAGTAGGTACCTCGTATGAACTCTCTGGCTTTTGGCCTTGGCTATCCCCCGAGCAAGGAACATCTGGTTCCTCCAAGCATGTACATCTCTGGAATATAACAATAGGGGTAAGTTCACATGATTGTTACATCCCCAATAATCTCCCATTTAAGGGTCAATGTGACCATAGGTGGTAGCACATAGAAAGAATGATGTAGGACTATACAATAATATAAAGGAAGAGCCCAGATCTCAACTCATACCTGTCATCCTACACCAGCTGCCCCAAATAAGGTGTTTCCATGCACCGCAAACTACTGTAGACTCATATCGACAAGAGTCGAGCTGACATCTGGCTTTGGCCATATTGGCCTTTAATGGGAGATTATTACCTTCAGTGTCCATGTGAAAGTCCAAATGGTCGTCGAATGATTTTTTTATCTTGTTTAATAAAACATATAGTGATCTGGTTAGCCATAGATTATAAGTTTGACCACATTTGGAAAACCTAAGAAATCTATGTTCGTGCCCCCTGTGCACTGTGTTTTTTCTATGTACTCAACAACCTCTGTGCAAAGTACTGTGTGCCATCTCGAGCTCAGTTTTCTACTTTGAGGGTATTGTCATGGAAGTCTCCAAAAGGAGAATCCACTCTGGTGCATGGCCATTGAAATACTTCATAGGTATTCTAATTGATGATTTACTTAGAATTTTTATGATCTCCATGATATCCATTGAAAATTAGATAGAAGATGTGCATGAGATGCATAAGCTCAATGCTTATGTGTGTATTTTAGAAGGTTGAAAAGGGAAACGGAGGTTTTTCTAACACTTTTGCTATAATGACTTCCATTCGTGTTGTGTCTATTGAGTCTAATAGTGGCTACTTGGGAGCCATGAGGTTCCCTAGGGCTACTCCACTCCCTCCTTTCAGACTGAGGAGGGGGCATTCAATGAAAAGGCATAGGTATTCTAACGTATGATCTACTTGGAAGCCTTATGAGATTCATGATATCCATTGGGAATTGAATTGAAGATGTGCATGAGATGCATAAGCTCAATGCTTATGTGTGTAATTTAGGAGGTTGAAAGGGGAAATGGAGCTGTCAATCAAAAGGATCTAAAGCTTTCTTAGACAAAGGAATTTTGAGTGGAAAAGGCTGCTAAGAGAATATGATAAAAAAATTGGTTGGTGATTGTATGGATGTTACTTGTATGATGATATCAAAGACATGAAGATACCGTGAAGATGTCACTCAACATTCATAAGGAAGCATGTATGCTCCTATAATGGGCATCATTCTGTTGATCTATAAACTTGCATTTTCTCAAAGAGCTTGAGCATGATCGGGTTGAAATCCACGTGGAGTGCATGACTTAGCAAAATACATAAACTCACATTTGGGAATGCGATAAGGAATTAATAAATGTAGTGCAAAAGCGGTCTTATTGGTGTGGCACATGACACCACATGGGGTCCAAGTACTTAGTCTCCTTTGAACCGCATTGCAGCAAATGAAATTATACCTAAAGAGCAAATTGAACTTGCCATTTATTGATGATGTTAATCGTTGTGAAAAGGAATCACTTCTCAACCAAATGCTTGATGTGAGGCCTATTGTGGACGTAGTATATCTCTTCAACTTCTACTTA